>PVKC010003113.1:0-40283 GCA_004027635.1 Crocidura indochinensis | reverse complement strand
CTCCTGCTTGACTTGAGAAAGGTTATACTACCTATGCATAAAGAGTTAATTTCACTCTCCCTCTGTATTCTCTAGGAATGAAGAAAAATCTGGACTTGGAGTAGACAAGTGAATTTGACGCCATAAACTCTGTCATCCCTAAATTAATTTTGCCCACTTTTGCCTCTTCCTTTTCTATCTCCATCAAGTGCTTGGGTAAGGGGTGACTCTAAGCTTCAGGATAGAGAGATACTCTGAATTCAACTGTGTCATCAGAATAAAAAAGCCTAGCACATGTGTACACAAATGCACATGAGGTCACTGGTATGGCATGATTATCAGTGAACCTCATACATTCACTTCAGGGGTCACAGACAGTAGAAGATATACTAATTATTTCTGGGGATAGGCTGGAGACAGGACATCCAGATGGTTAACTTTATAACCAAAAAGAAGTGGCCATACTTTTATGATCTAACATTGCCTTCTTTGCAAAGGAGAGTTTGCTGCTTGTTGGAGGTTCTAGGGAAGATTTAGGTTTGTAGACCTTTTGTATGGAATGTGCTGTATTTCTGACTTCCTACATTTGTATTTTGACTAGGGCATAGGGTCTTCAATTTTACCTGAAGACCCTCTTAAGAGGAGAAGATAATTCACTATCACTCTAGTCTTGTTTTTCCTTTTGTTCAAGTCAATGTTTTCTCCTTTCAAATGACCTTTTGCTTTCCTAAAGCTTATAGGTTAGCAAATTTGACATAATTATCTTAGGACAGGAAACCTTCACTCAAAGATTCCATACAGATATGCCCAGTCTTATGATTCCAACTCTCACTTTTTTTCCAGACACTTTTACTAGACATTACTTTTGGTTAGAGAGGGGTTTTAATTTTTTAGGACAATTTCCTTAATATGACATCACTGCTAAGATGTTATCAGGATGGCCAATCAATAGGAAAGTGCTATTTCCTGGAGGCAGTAGGAGAGTATTGTTGCCTAGTGATGACCAGAAAGCACTGAAATTAGCTGAGTGTAGTACCCAGGTCAAAGTTAAGTTCAGGGACTTGGGAAACAAGCCTGTGTTGAGTACTAACTGTTTCAGATTGAACTTCAGATAAGAGAACAAGAATGCTTCTATAACATATTTATGCATCAGGAGAGAGCAGGGCCTATGACAGGGCCAATGGCACAGTGTATTGTTCCTGGTATTTGGCGTTTCTCCAAATGTGGTGCTTCTCCAAAGCAGATATTTGTAAAAGAAAATAAAGATGGTTACCCATCTCTCTCCTGGGATGTTTGAATCTGATTTTTGTAAGTGACCGGAAAAGTCAGTATACTTTTTATTACTTACAATTCAATTTATAGAGTAAGATTTTAAAGTCTAGTGAAGAAAAAGATGTTTTCTCCTCAACACACAACTATTTAGAGGCAACAATGGGGTGATCCATTACCTCTCATCAAGAGATTGAATCTTTATACAAAATGGCCTCTGAACCTACCCATGCAAATGGAAATGAGTTGTTAACCCTAATTGGTGATGAAATAAAAGGCAGCCTCCTAAACAGAAGCCGGTCTTCTACTAATGAGACAAGTGTTTTCAGAGTATCTTTTTCCCTTATGTCTTAATGGGTTCCTGATTGCCCCAATGGCCAGGTAGCTATCCCAATGCTAGACATGTGCTGGGCTCCTGAGAGTTTAAGTTGAAGAAAACAATGCTGACTGATGGTGAGGGTAAATACTTGAGATGATCTGATATTTTCTATGTGACTTGTCACACTGTCTGTCTATTCACACAATCAACAAGGAACTAGTCTTCAGAATGTCTTTCAAAGTTATATAATATCAGTAAGAAGATAAGAGATTCTGTTAAGAAAATAATTGGCAGAAGACTTAAAAAAGATATACAGATAGTCAAATACATATTAAAATGGGCAAAACTTTAGTGAGCAGAAAATCCATATAGATTTTCAAAAATCAACATGCATTTTTCTGATCAATTACTATGCATCAATGTGGTATTAAGAAACAACAGTTGCTGGTGGACAAGAACCACAAGAAGACGACAATCTGCAGTTTCTGAATTACACAGGTCCATGACTTGAATATGATGTTTACAGAAAAACATATCCTGCTTTCACATCAGAAAAAGTCCTCACTATGGCATGACCCACAGGAACACCAGACTATCAAACTATAACTATCAATAGAAGGATGTTAAATTGTGATACATTATGAAAAAATAATTACTATTGTCACTCCTAACAACAATTAGACACAAAATGTACCCATTTCATGTATTATTTTATATAGACAAAGTATAAGGATGAGCACAAGAAATTCATGATGACAATCATGAAGATGCTATCTCAGGAGAGTCATCAACAAGAGGGAATGCAGTCAGTGTTTATTGGTATGAATTGTTCTCTTCCTTAATTTTGAGAGTCAATGGAGTCTGGTAATTTTGTGAAAATGGATTGAAAATAGTTCTAATATGAATAAATTTTGAACATCTATATTTCTTCCATAAATAAAATTATTTAAATAACATATACACTATTCCAACTCATGTCATTTTCCACTTTATAATCAGGTTAAAATTAGGCCCTCTGGATATAAATCCTTTCATCATGGTTCCTTTGAAAAAATATTGCCACTTCTCAATGGACTTCTGTGCATATAATCCAGGGTTGCTTTTTCTTTCAGGCGGTTGGCTTTCATGTGTAAT
This sequence comes from Crocidura indochinensis, assembly GCA_004027635.1. Classification (NCBI taxonomy): domain Eukaryota; kingdom Metazoa; phylum Chordata; class Mammalia; order Eulipotyphla; family Soricidae; genus Crocidura; species Crocidura indochinensis. The sequence goes on along the minus strand of PVKC010003113.1, from coordinate 37,582 downwards.
GGGCTAATGTTATCCAAGTAGCTCAGCATCCTAGTTCTACCCTCTAGAAAAAATGTACTCATTTTCTGTTTAATTCTGGTCCCAAACCATACTAAGCTACCTGTTCTAGAACTTTAACAAATTGACTCATGCCAATCTCTTCTCTTCCTCCAGCCTTTTCACTTCATTTTCAGACCACTTAGTCCATTTTTCTCTTTTGTCCTTGGTTTTTAAGACAGCCCATTTGAGTTGAGACCTATTTGATGACAAGTTGTCAGAGCAGCTCAGGCCTTAGTTCTGTTGTGTGATTTAAGCCCCCAATTTTTTTTTGACTGGGGAAATTAGATGGAGGTGATTGCAGCTAAAGTGCCTCTTATTGAAGCTTTTGGAAAACGTAAATGTCATCAGTCTTGTCAAAGCTAGACCTAAGAGAAAATAACAGAACTGAGGGCGGACCAGGATACATGCTGGGATTGCACAAACTTAGAATTATCCTTCCTATTTGTTATTATTTTTCCCTTGTAAGTAATGGGGTGGAAAGGGGAGGAGTAGAGAGGGAAAATAGAAGAGGAGTGTGGAGGCACAGTGGGGCATGGGTAAAATAATTCTAAACTGGAGTGTTAGGGATTCTTTTTAGTTTCTCAGGAACACTGGCTCTCAGGCTACTGAGCTAAGATCAACTGAATTGGTGGTCTGAGGACAGCAGCTGGGGGTGGGGTGATATGCAGTAGATGTAGATTCCTGTTCTAACATCAAAATAGCTAAAAGCTGGTCAGGTTATTACCTATTCCCTTTGCCCCAATGACCCTTTGGGAAGTGCATTTACATGGAAGCACACATTTATTATGTTGAGGTTTGGGTAGAAATGCAGAAAAGGTTCGGAAAAAAGACCAGAGTGCAAGGCCTAGATTGCTAAGGCAAGCAAGGTATATCTGTGGAAAGTCAGGGCACATGGCACACTTGATGGTCAGTTCAGTTTAAGGATACTTTCATGAATGTTCAGCAAAGGAAAATGCATAATTTAATTACAGGCTTGCTATAGACAAAGAAAATAAAGACTAGGTTATGGGGTACAGGATTTTAAAGAATCAATGCTGGAATTCAGTCCCTAAAGAGTAGATGTCTAAACATAGTTCAGGTATAATAGCAAAATAATCTTAATGATCCTTAGGATAATGGTCTATGTTCTTCACCTAAGGTTAATATTAATTCTCTATTGTGTAGGGAGGGCAAATGAGACTTGAAGTTGAGAAAATATAGTTGTTAATTATGGCAAGATGTATGAACTTCCTCTGGCCAGATGCTGAGCATTCCACCATAGTGAAATCTAGGCAATGAGGCTCTAGATGCTGAGAGAAAGAGATTAAAAACCTTGAGATCATAGGTGTGTGTGTGTGAGGGGGGTTTGTAGAAGAGATGAACCTCAGACTCACTTTATCTGTGTCTTTTTAAAATGATATAGACAAGCCAGATGAGAATATTGGATAGCTCCTTCCATATTTTACAGAAACATTGAATGACTAAATTCTCTTTGGGGTATTTATTTACCTTATCTGAATATATAATTTTCTTTTCCTACCTCTGAGAGATATCAGCATAGCATCTACTTAAAATATGTTGATACCTGCATTTTCACCTCTTTGGAAGCAAGAATTTGCCTGTTTTTTTTTTCATATAGGCAAAGGGACTTCCATGAAGGAGGTATCCAACAATGATTTATTGAATGAATTAATTAATAAAGAATTTTTCTGATAACTATCAGAATGTTGAAGGCATGTGACCATTGACAAATTGAGTTACTTTCTGCTTGATCATAACATTTTTCCTTGAATACTCTGTGGTATATGAACTGTGTTTCCTTGGACAGATAAATTTTTTAAAAAGAAATTGATTCCCCATTTCAAGCATGGTAAATCCAGAGGCAGATAACCTATGGCTCAAGTTATATGTCCATGGAGGGCAATCTAAGTCCAAGAAGATAGCCTGTGTGACTTATTCCTTCTTCCAGTAGCTTGTATGTAAATTTTTTCAGCAAAAGGCCTCATGTATCTGGCAGTAAAAGCATCTCCAGACCACTGCACTTTCCTGGCCTGACCCACCTCTATAGGCTTTCTCTAAGGTAGCCTCCTATGCTAGCTAGGATTCCTTTAACTGATTTCCAAAATATCTATAGTATTCCTGGGTGCTCTGCTCTTTTGAAACCTCAAATCAAATTCCCAGAGCCTTCCTCTCTCTGTGCTGTCTCCCTCAGAATTTCTTCAGGCTAACTGATTACATCTGTCTGCAGAGGCAGACAAAGGGAGGCTGACTAAAGTGCTGTTACAACTAAGTCCTTTATGCCAAAAAATAATGAAGAGAAATGACATAAAAAGAACTTTTGAGACTCTCATTGGGTTTTGGAAAAATTTTCAAGCCATCTCCATCTGCGAAGCATTGTAAGTTGGTAACTTTTATTTGGCTGATTGACAGCAGATCCTAGTCAGTTCCCATGTTACTCTTCTACACTTTGTTCTATCCTTTTCTCCCATCTCATTTTTTGTGGTTTGGGGCCACATCTGGAAACAGGGGTTACTCCTGGATCTGTGCTCAGAAATCACTTCAGGCAAACTCAGGGGACCATATGGGATGACAGGAACTGAACCCAGTTCATCCAACTCAAGGCAAATGCCTTACCCGCTGTACTATTGCTCCAGCCCCCTTTTCTGACATCTTCTGTCCAATTTTGTCAATTCACTTTTTCAGGTGAGATTTTCAAGTCTCTGTGAGACCTATCTACATTACTTTCAAGTCATTGTTTGCTCTAGGGCCATGATTAATGCAGGAGTGGTGACAATGGGTTTGTGTCCTTTCAGGATTCCCAAGTTAATCAGTACTTTCAAAAAAAATGATTGAGTAATAAAAATTTCCAGACTCTGAGTTAGAAGGTAGAAAAGTTTATTGGAAAGTACAAGTGAAAGGAAAAGAAGCTCCATCTGTGGGGAATTTAGCATAAGACTAAGTTAAAGATAAGAGGATATTTCAAACACTTCCAGGAATAATTACTGGGTGCACAGCCAGGAGTAACCCATTAGAAACCTGTAAGACCCCAAAGCAAAAATAAACAACAAAAATGTGACGGGATTTTTTTTCTGTAGGCCTTTTAAAATGAACATTAGACTCTGTGCATGTCATCAATTTACAAGAATGTTACAATAGATAGGATGCTTCCCTTGTCAAAGGAAGATCCTGGTTCTAACCTTGACATCCCATATGGTTCCCCAAGCACCACCAGGAGTGATCCCTGAGTGCAGATCCAGGGACCGCTGAGGTCTGAGCACAACCCAGTGTGGCACCCAAACAAACAAAATATTAAACCTACTCATAGCAGCTGGCAAACAAAATAAAACAACAACAACAACAAAAAAAAAACCCCAAAACTGAGACTTTCTCTCCCATGATTCTCTTGTTCCCAACCATCCCACACTTGATCATTTAGATAATTTTATCACTCCTCTGCTTCTGGACCATCTCACCTCAAATACAGTGACCATGCACATTAGTGTGGAATATGACATGCTAATGTGTTCATTTAATTTGATTTTCTTCTTCTGCTTCTGAGGATGGACTTCTGAGGAGAGATCTCCGAGTGTGTAGTCCCGCCCCCAGGCTGCGTCATTCCGTCTCCCTTCCCTTGGAAACAGCTGCACAGGTCAGTGAGGGTGGGGGGAACCATGTTGTGTCACATCTTGCCGTTAGTTCTTAGTGTGGAGGACGCAGCACATCCTCACCATCACTGCAAGATTTTTACCGTCACTCAAAATTGGCAAAATGCAATATGTTTTTAATATATTATTGTTAAAATTATATGCTTTTGTGTGAGTGTTTGTTTTGGCAGGTCACTGTGTGGTGTGGCTTTCTGACTCTCACCGTTTAAAAATTTGGCTCTTTGTGTCGAACTTGTTCACCACCCCTGGTGTAGTTGATGGACTTTTTTCTTGATATTCCTTCCCTGACCTTTGCACTCTTGGAGGGGAATCCAGTTTTCTGTGGTACCAGGTGAGATTCTTTTTTTTTAATAATAATTTTTATTTTGATGAAAGTGGATTACAAATCTTTCACAGGAATATTTTAGGTACATATTGACATTGAATCAGGGAAATTCCCACCACACAAGTTGTCCTCCGTCCACCCCCGTTCCTAGCATGCATCCCCTATCCTCCTTCCTTACCCCTTGGGCTGCTAGTATAATTGGTCCCCTATGAGTCTAGCTTGTTGTAGATTGGGTATTGATTCTGTTATAATGGGCTAGGGTTTGGTGTTTGAGTCCAATCATTTTTATTAATGCTTAGTGTTCATGCAACTGTTTGGTTTGGGTGCTCTCCCACTATTTCCCCCTCAATTTGAGAGGCAGAACAAGATGGTTCAAGTTATGTGGTTCTGTTTGAAGAAAAGAAAAAGAAAAAGAAATAAAATGGGGTAAAAATCAAACAATAGAAACATGGGTGGAGTTCTATAAATATTCATTTGAGAAAGGGAAAAAGAAAGATAAACACAAAACAATACAAAAAGAAAAATCAAACAAAAGATCCAAAAAGCACCACAGCAATAAAGACAACCACCACACAATAACATGGGCCTGAAATGAAAACAAAACAAAGCACACAAAATTAAACAACAATAGCAACAACAATAGCAACCACAGTCCCCCCAAATATTTTGTTCTTCTTCTTCTTCTTCTTCTTCTTCTTCTTCTTCTTCTTCTTCTTCTTCTTCTTCTTCTTCTTCTTCTTCTTCTTCTTCTTCTTCTTCTTCTTCTTCTTCTTTTCTTCTTCTTCTTCTTCTTCTTCTTCTTTTCTTCTTCTTTTCTTCTTCTTCTTCTTCTTTTCTTCTTCTTTTATTCTTCTTTTCTTCTTCTTTTCTTCTTCTTCTTCTTCTTCTTCTTCTTCTTTCTTTCTTTCTGCATAGGCTCAGTAAGTATTGGGGAATTTAGGGAATTCCCTTGGTCTGAGAAATACAGGATTTCTCCTCCCTTCAAGTATACTGTCATGGGAATAACTACAGACTCCATACATGCTCATATACTCTTCCCTAGGTCCTTTTGTGGTGTATGGAAAACTTCTGTTTCGTAATGGATGATAAAATCAGACCTCTGAATACAGAGATCATGGTATCTGGACAGGTCAAAGAATGGATTCTATGATGAAGTCTTTCTTTATGGTTCTAGAAGTTCTGTTCCATCACTGTGTTTAAATCAGTCTTCTGTAGTTGGTGGTCTTGATTTTTGCACTGATCCTAGGATGAAGCCTAGGATAGTGTCTTTCATTATGTTTCCAGAAGACCTGTTCAGTTGCAGTTGTCTCAGTCAGATCTCTGCAATTAGATATCTTGGTTGTTGTACAGGTTGTAGGCCAAAGCCTACAGTAGGACTTTTATTTTTTTGGTAGTAGGATAAGTTCTGTCCAGTTATGTTTATCATAGTCAGTCTTCTGTAGATAACGATCTTGGCATTTGCATAGAACAAAGGATGACAAGTCTTTTGACTTCATCCTATCATTAGGTGGTGATGTAAGACAACCTGCTCTTTGATCAAATTGATGTCATTTCCTCTTTGTCAGGATATCATGTCAAAACTGGTGCACATTTGGTGTCAGAGTAGTATTAATAATGTCCCAGAGGGAATTTGGTTCCTGGAGCTGTTATGGAGAACTGTGTTGGTTCTATGTCTGGGATTTAGGGTTCTGGGTTGGATATTCACTATCTAATCACCTGTAGTCTAAGTTGGGTCCACATGATTTATGTTCAATGTGGGAGTTGCCCCTGTATTGTAAAAAAGTATGAGTTCTTATCCTTAGTAGATAAGAGCTTGTTTCTATACGTAAAATTTCCCCCTTTTTAGTATGCCATTGCAGGAAGAAATGGTGCTATATTATACTGCTTGTGCATTTGGGGGTGGGAGTGTCAGGCGCCATCCTCTCTGTGTTCTGGTTTTGACCTGAGCTATTATCCCAAGTTTTATTATTGTAGGTTTGTGTACCAAGCAGAACCAAAAGAGGTGAAGTTAAGGAAGTGAAGAAAACAGAAACAAGACAATTATATATATATAATTAAGGGAACAGAGTGATGCAGGACACTACCTTACATTTGAGGATAAACAGGTTGAGAGGTTGTATTATAAAGGTCTTAAGTTTATAAAGGAAATATAGGCTTCTCCATTGTCTTTTGAGATTTTCTTGTCAGGTATGGGATCCAGGGCATATTTTCATTACACTCCCTGGTCTTCTTGAGATTGAGAAAAGATTTGCGGCAGAGAGGTTTTGGGTTGTTGTGCTGGGAATGCTTATGGAGCTGAGTCCTGTATCCAACAACAATCCACTTTTGGGAGAGGTGAGAAGAAGGACCACACAGCAAGAGTCAGCAGGGATGTTGATTGTAGTTTCTTGCCGGGGATGAGCTGTGGGGACTGAGAGGGTGTCCCTTTGCTTGGGTGATGGGTAATGGCTTATTGGGGTAGGTCAGTCTTGATACCTAATGGGTTAAGAACTGAGGTAAGATTTTTAATAAGATGGTATATCAGGGGGGCGGGCGGTGGCACTGGAGGTAAGGTGCCTGCCTTGCCTGCGTTAGCCTACGACGGACCTAGGTTTGATCCCCCGGTGTCCCATATGGTCGCCCAAGCCAGGAGTGACTTCTGAGCGCATAGCCAGGAGTAACCCCTGAGCGTCACTGGGTGTGGCACCCAAACCAAAAATAAATAAATAAATAAAAATAAATAAAAAGAATTAAAAAAAAGAAAGAAAGATGGAATATCAGGTTGGGGTTGAAGGTGAAGGGATAGTAGGATTTCTGAAGGGGGGGATATTATATAGGAGGGGTTATATACACAATATATATTTTAGGTTTACATTTTAGGTTTGGCTCTCATGGTGGAGTCCTCTCTCTGTGTGCTCATGTTCACATAGAAACATAAAATAGTTAGCTTAGTTATAGCTTAAGAAACAGAAGAGGGGAGAGCAAGAAATAAGAGGAAAACAGAAAAATAGGTAAATATAGTAAAAGTAAGGTAAAGAAACTAATAAATCCACTAAGAGAGATTGGGCTGGTGTGTCGAAGTTGAGAGATTTTCTCATTTTCTAGGAATTTTGTTAGTGATGGGATTGGGCCTTCCAGAATGAGGATTATAGGATTAGATAATGACTAAAGCAATTTAGGATACACATAGGTTTTGCATCTTGAGTACTAAACAATATGTTAGTGAGACTTATCTATGTTGGTGGTTACCCTATGTAGTATTGTCTGCTGCATCTTATGGATTGAATTTCCTTTCCTAAAGAGAAAGTAGCAGTGTGGTTCTTATTTGATATAGATTGAATTGATGATAATGAGGAATAAAGGTAGAAGAAGAAAAGGGAAAAAGAAAGTAGTGAGAAAAGAGAAGAACAGAGAAAGGAAATGTTGATTTGTCTAGATGTGTTCGATGAGTAAGTCCTATAATATAAGTCTGTGGGTCACAGTTGACTGATTCAGTGATTTGGCTAGTCATATGCTTTAGGTCCTAATGGAGGCTATATCCCTGAGATAAAGGGTATTGTAAAGTGTTTTATCATGACATTTTCATAATGCAAACTGAGTATAGTATCTAGTTAGTGTGTCTGAGCACCGAGGTATCAACTTAGGTTGTCTGCCTTTTGTATCCAAGAACCCGGCCTCCGGGGGTGCCTGGACTGTTCAGGTGAGATTCTTATCAATGACAAAATAACTCCTCCAAATCCTGTAACTTGATTTTATTACATCTCAAGAATTCGTTGCTTTGAAGAGTCTCTTCCCTATCTACCTGCCACACACTGAAAGAAGTACTAACCTCTTTAACTGAGAGGTTCAAACCTCTCAAACTGAAAGAGGTGTTAAAAACTCATTGAAATAGTAGTAGTCTGGCTTTCTGTAGAGATCTCCCAGCCACAAAATATTTTTTCAAACAATTTTGCTACAACTGCCACAGGCTAGGGAGAATCTGACTGGAGCATGCCATGAGCCTTCACATAGAACCTAAAACTAAAGATTTTGTCTGAATATCAGTTTCTGCCTGTGACTTAGTTTCTAGGTGCAGTTCCATTTTCTATCTACTGGTCAATTACCTTAGCCAAACACTTATTACTTAGCCAAAGACTCATTATACTCATTATACACACTTTCTCTGGACACAGCAGGGAATGTTTGTGACCAAACTGGGGGAAGGAAAGATGACCTGATCAGTATGCATCTTAATTGTGAAGCATATTGTAATTGTTAAATTCATGACTGCATATTATTTGATAAAAAGGGCTTGAGGCTGACTAAAAGAGCTTAATTGCATAGTTCTAGTTCGAAAGCCTTGCCTGGGGTAAGCAGGTTGCTCCTGAAGCTATAGTCTCCAACCCCATTTTTTCTCCTTAATCTACTCTTAAATTCAATAACCTGAAGTTTTGAAAGCTCAGCAGAAAGGCACTTCCTTAATGCCTTTTTTTCTCTAGTAGCTGGCCTTTAAACCAGGCCCCCTTGAAAGTAGATTCTGTTGGTACCCAGCTTTCATTTCAGAGGGTCCATTTCAAATGCCCTCTGTGTTTACATCTCACTTAGCACTTCCACTAATGATGCTTTAGCCTGGCATTCTGTTCCACTGCACAGTGGTTGGCTACCTTCAGTTTGTCATCAAGGTGTTAGAAGGTTAAATGCTCACATCAAAGAACAGGAACATTAGAACCAGACCCTTTAAGTTTGCATCAAGTTCTGCCACCTACAAACTGTGAGCTTTTATTTCTTGGAGCATTAATTCTTTCCTTTTTTAAAATAACTCAGTGCCAGAGAGCGAGAGAGAGAGACAGAGAGAGATGGGGACAGAAAGAGAGAGATTCATTCAATCAAGGCTTTTTTTTATACATGTCTTTTCACTGAACTATACTTCATAGTATTTTTTAGGGAGAACTAGTCCTGGAGGTACTTAAGAGATTACTCCTCTTTCTGTGTTCATCCTTGGCAGGGCTCAAACAGCCATTTGCAGTTCAGATGAACCAACTGAGTTTGGTTTAATGCAAAGTAAGCACGCTTATTTACCCAATTCTAATATTTAAAGTTTTATTTAAAAAATTTAAGGTGTGGCCGGATCTATAGTGCAGCGGTAGAGCATTTGCCTTGCACGTGGCTGACCTAGGACCGACTGCTGTTCTATCACCGACCGTCTCATATGGTCCCCCAAGCCAGGAGCAATTTCTGAGTGCATAGCCAGGAGTAACCCCTGAGCATCACTGGGTGTGTCTTCAAAATAAACAAAAAAATTACAATGCCAGAATTGATCCCCGGACCTCAGAGCTCAAAGAAGAGCTTTACCACTTGGCCAGTTTCCTAGACAGAAGTCTTCTTAACCGAAAATAGAGAAAATAATGTGCATTTTATGAAGAACAAATGAATAATCCAAAATAAATTGAATCCCCCTTCAGATCACATGTGAAAGATCTCAACAATCACCTTCTCTTCCTCCTGCCCTTTTGTGCCCAAACTAGGTTTGCAAAAACCTTTGAATATTATTTTCCAACTCCATTCACATTCTTCTCTTCTTTTTTCACTTTTCCCTTCTTTTTACTGTCAATACCCACACTTATAATGCCTTAAGAACACAGAGGCCAATTTGTGACAGCTTGATTCCACAACTTTGTTATTTCTGGTTAACTTTACCCAGCAATTTTGAGAAATGGATTGATAGGAGGTGTCAGCATAGTGCCAGGGTCCTGTGGCCTTCAATTGACAAGAGTGCACTTTCCCTTATACTCTAGGTGCTAATTACTTTAGATGAATTATCTCACTCCTCACTGTGCTTTCTGGAATTCTATAGTAGTTTAAGTAACACTTAAGCTCTTGTAATAGATAAACTCTGATATGTCTGTGGTTCAGTTTCATATGAAAGCTTGTAAGGACAAGTTCAGGCAGTGTGTGGAACAGGGTGAGTTGTTGGAAGTTTCTGAGGTGGCATTGTGTGAACAATCCTGTGGACAAGTGGGGAGAGAGAAAGAAATGGATGTTTTTAGATTTTTGTTGGTGGTCAGAGAGGCATCCTTTTTCTTTTTTTTTTTTTTGACATTCTTGTTCACTCAAATATATGAATTTGCCTCTTTTCTGGTCAGAAGGCTATTTGCTGTATTCCCAAAGCCAAGATCTATAATTATAGAAATATGACTGTGATTAAGAAAAACCTTTACTAGTGCTACGAAGAAAGACGTTGAGGTTAGACAACATAATATGCCTAGAGCTTATAGTTGGTCTTATGGTAGGATGCTTCATGGGTAGGTAGGGTCTCCCTGTTTTTACGCCCACGTTTCTTTCTTTCTACTTTCCCCAAATTTAGCTGATCTGTGCAAAAATCAAACTTTTTTGGGACCACAGATAAAGACTTTGTGGTTAGAAAACTTACTATGCCTGGAGCCTATAGTCTTCCACCAGGATATTTCATGAGTAAGGGCTCCCTGTTTATAGGCCAAAGTTTTTCTTTTCGATTTTCCCCAGATTTATCTGTGCCTATGAAAAACAAAATAAAACAAAATAAACAAACAAAAAACAAATCCTACCATACACACACCTTTTTAAATTTTAGTTGTATTTTTGAATCTTTTATCTTTTAATTGGGGCTCCTGCCTTTTTCATAGAATCTTGGGAAATGATTACTTCATTTTACCATATTCCTGCATTTTTCTATAAAACTAAGAAGAAAGGAAAAAGAAAGTTTGGGGTCAGGGAAAAACAAACAAACAAGCAAAACTACCAACAAACACCCTTTTTTTCTTCATTTTTATCTTTTAAACAGGAGCTTTCACCTTTTTTAAAAGCCTTGGGATATGGGTTACTTTGGTTTGCCTCATATTTATGTATTTTTTCTATAAAATTAAGAATAAGAAAAGGATGAGTTTCAGAAGCCAGTGGTTCCAGGTATATTGGTGGAATGAAAAAGTATAGAACTAAATATCTAAGTCAGTAGTCAACAACAATAAAGCCAAGAGTCCTAACTTTTAGCAATCTAAACTTATATGGGCCAGTTATACAGGATGGTGGTATAGAATGTACTCGGATCATTGGTGGAGGGAGAACGACACTGGTGGTGGAAATGGATCTGGTTCACTATATATCTGAAATTTAGCTATGAAGAACTTCATAGATCACAGTGGTTTCAATTAAAAAAAATTTTCTGGGCACCAAATACTATGCCAATGTCGCAGTTTAGAGAGGAGTTCCTGGTGAGTGTACTGAGGAAGGGTTGTCTCTGAAACACCTTGGTAGACTTACATGAACTTGTCACCTATTGAGAGTGACAAATTTAAATTTCTGACCATTGAGTACTTGATTATTTCAAGTATCTTAGATAGACATTTTTAGTAACTGAAAATAAACTCAGGTGAAATTTGAATCAATAAAAGATAATGATGGCAGCTACTCTCGAAAGGGCTTATATATTCATAAATGAAGTTTTCTCGTGGCATACCTGAATTAACAATTCATCTTCTCTTACTAGTAAACAATTTAATTTTTTATTTTAAAACAAAATTGGAATATATAGAGAGGAATAGTGAATAGTTTAATGCATTTTTAAGATTAATAATTAAGAAGGTGACACAAAGGCATGTCAGCATCATTGTAAACACAAAACTTAATAATGGAAATTAAAGATGTAAATGTTGGGAATTTAATGTTCAAAGGAAGAATTTAGTTGATTATATGTTATGTATTTATTCTAGTTGATGAGAGAATAAACTTTAACTTCTCACTACAGAAAATTGAAATTATATGGAGTGATTGATAGATGTATTTACTAGCCTTATTATAGAAAACATTTTTCAGGGACCGGCGAGGTAGCACTAGAGGTAAGGTGTCTGCCTTGCAAGCACTAGCATAGGACGGACTGCGGTTCGATCCCCCCGCGTCCCATATGGAGCAACTTCTGACTTCCCCAGCCAGAAGCAACTTCTGAGAGCTTAGTCAGGAGTAACCCCTGAGCATCAAACGGGTGTGACCTGAAAAACCAAAAAAACAAAACAAAAACAAACAAAAAAAGGCAAAACAAAAAAAAGCAAAAACAAAAAAAAAGAAAAGAAAATATTTTTCAAAGTATATGCGTATCAAATAATCACATTTTTACTATGGTGATTTACCACAATAATTCTAATAGGATTTACACCTTTTATCTATGTAATGGAGTATATTCACAAAAAATGAGACAAACAAATATACAAGGAGACAAAAAAATACACAAGGACTTCCAAGCTTTACATAGCCATCACCTTGGACGCCAAAGTAAGGCTATTTATTCAATACATTATCACCCACTCCCAAAACAGTTTCCCCATTCATAGACTTAATTTAACAGAGGTATTAAGAATGGATAATTTGTTCACAAAGAACTTAGTCTGAATATTTCATGTAGCCAAATAACAGGCACCTTTAAGTATAAAGTAGTGACAATTTTCAATTTCATTTTGCCTATAATTACTTCAACATATTAAAGACTTTAAATTAGGCACCTTAGCTTTCCTGGGCATATTATCATGCCCTCATCTATTCTATACTTCATTGAATGCAGATTTACTTGTACATAAGGTTTTACTTTAAAAATATTTAATGGAATCACTTGAGATAAAGTTACAAAATTGCTCACAATTCAGTTTAAGTCATACATTGTTCAACACCCTACCAGTGGCATATTTCTGGCCACCAATGTCCCCAGTTTTCCTCATGCCCTGTCCCATATCTTTTCCTCTGTTAGTCATTTTTTAATCTCTCTCTTACTTTTTTACTTTTAGAAACTATAATATGTAATGTTGTTACAGAAGGGGTATCATGCATATCACTGTAACTCCTTTCAGCACCTAACTCCCAGATTCTTTTTAGAGTGATCATTTCCAACTATCCTTGTCATAGTGTTCCTTTCTCTGCACTAACTGCAATCTCTGGCTATTTGTAGCAAATTTCTTATTACGGATGGTCTTGCTGGCCCTCGTCTCTATTGTGTTTGGATATTAATACCATACTACCTATTTTTAATCCCTAAAATGAGTATGATTATTCTAGATTTTCCTCTCACTCTCATTTATTTTACTAAGCATTATGGTTTTCATATATATGTATATATATCCATGTTTAAGTAACATTTATGACTTAATTTTTTCTAATAGCTGGGTAGTATTTCACTATGTAGTTGTATAACAGTTTCTTTTGTTTTGTCCCCTAATTCACAATACAGACAAGGCAAAGGACCTGTGTTGAGATGTATATAGGGTGTATTTACTGTAGCTTCTCTTTCTATACAGTCAGTGTAAAGAACACAACCTGTGGTAAGAATTGAGAGGTCTTATCTTTTCTTTTTTTATTTTTAATATATATGTATATCTATATCTATCTATCTATCTATCTATCTATCTATCTATCTATCTATCTATCTATCTATCTATCTATCTATCCTTCACCAGTACAACAGTTTCTTTATCCACATATCTGTTTACTGGCACTTGGTTATTTCCAGATTCTATTGTGAACAATGCTATAATGCTATAATGAACATAAACATGCAGAGGCTGGAGAGATGGTGCTAGAGGTAAGGTGTCTGTGTGTGTCCCCCCACCCCAAAAAGAATGCAGAGAAATTTTCTAACTTGTAGGGGGCTTATGAAAGGGAGGCTTCTAGGGTATGTTCATAGGAGTGATGTTGCTGGACTGCGTGAAAGCTCAATTTCTAATTTTTGAGGAATATCTATATTGTTCTCCAAAAAGACAGGACCACTGTACATTCCTATCAGCAGTGAATGAGAGTCCCTTCTCCCAAATGTGTATCAGCATCAGTTTTTCTTAAAATTTTATATGTATGCCAGTTTCTGAGGTATGAGTTGATATCTCATTGATATTTTGATTTGCATCTCCATGATGAATAATGATGTGTAGTATTTTTCATGTGCCTTTTGGCCATCTGTATTTTATTTTTTGCTTTTTTGGTGGTCCAAATCCTGTGACACTCAGGGGTTGCTCCTGGCTATGCCCTCAGAAATCGCTCTTGCCTTGGGGGACCATATGGGATGCTAGGGTATCAAACCACTGTTTGTCCTACATTAGCATGTGCAAGGCAAATGTCCTACCGCTTGCACCATCACTCTGGCACCCATGTATTTCTTTTTGGAGGAAGGTTCTTTTCATCTCCTTTTCCCATTTTTTGATAAGGCTAGATGTTCTTTTCTTGTTAAATTCTGTCAGTACTATATATATATATATATATATATATATATATCTCAGACATTAACTACTAATTAGATGGATATGTGGCAAATAGTTTCTCCTATTTTGCAGGCAACCTTACTATCCAGAAAGCAAAAGCTTCTTAGTTTAATCTAGTCCCATATGTTTATCTTTGCTTCCAATTTCTTGCTCAGTGGTGTTTCTTCTTTGAAGATGCCTTTAACTCCAATGTCATAGAGTTTTCTATCTATGTTTTTTACTATGCACCTTAGGGTTTCAAGTTTTGTATCAATGTCTCTAATGCATTTTTAAATCATTTTTCTGCATTACATTACAGAGGGCTCTGAGTTTATAATTTTTGCATGGATCGACCAGTTTTATCAGCACCACATGTTGGAGAAGTTTTCCTTGCTCTGCATCATATTTCTTTCCCCTTTACTAAAATATATTCATCATATGCCTGAGATTCATTCTTGGGATATTCAGATCTATTTCATTGATCCGAGAGTCTTTCTTTATTCCAATTTCATACTGTTTTAATGGTTATTACTCTGTAATACAGTTTAATGTTGGGGTAAAATGATCCTTCCCATCTTATTGTTCCCAAGAATTGCTTTAGCTATATGCATTTTATGAGTAATTGTACTTTTTATTTAAAAGATGTCTTGGGAATCCTAATAGGAATAGCACTAAATCTACACAATGTGCTAGAATTTTTGTCATTTTAATGATATTAATCTTCACAATACATGAGCAGAATATTTATTTCCATTTGTTTATATTCCATTTGTTTATTGTTTGTTTTATTTATTTTTTTGTTTTTGGGTCATACCCGGTGATGGCTATGTGCTCAGAAATTACTCCTGAGAGTCAGAAGGGTGCAGAAGCCATCTAGGACCATGTGGTTTCCAGCTGTCTGAGACTGATTTAATCAGTGTTACTGCCAGTGAGGCTGCCTGTTTCAGAGGTGGGTTGGGCATACACACACTGATTCCTGCTGGTTTCTGCTGGGAGTCAAAAGGGTGCAGAAGCCATCTTGGCCCATGTGGTTTCCAGCTGTGTGAGACTGGATTTCATCAGCATTCCTGCCAGTGAGGCTGCCTGTTTCAGAGGCGGGTCAGGACGTTACACACACTGATTCCTGCTGGTTTCTGCTAGGAGTTAGAAAGGCGCGGAGGCCATCTCAGGTCGTGCTGTTTCCAGCTGCCTGAGACTGGATTTCATCAGCATTCCTGCCGGTGAGCCTGCCTGCTTCAGAGGAAGTTTGGTTAAGGTTGGAACTCAGATGCCAGCACCCCTTTCTGTCCGTCCTCTGTGCTGTGCTGCATTTTTGGCCTGATTTCATCCTGTGTGTGGTTCTTCTGCAAACAGCCAGCTTTTCTTGGAGGTGAGTTTGCACGCCCAAAAAGGGAGGAGCCTATGAACACTGCTGGAACTCAGATGCCAGCACCCCTATCTGCCTGTCCTCTATGCTGTGCTGCATTTTTGGCCTGATTTCATCCTGTGTGTGGCTCATCTGTGGACATGGAGGTGAGTTTACATGCCCAGAAAAGGAGGAGCCAGAGGAGCGTGGTGGCTCCATTTCACTCCGAGGCCACACACATCATTTAGCCAATGAGTACAACCAGAACACACAGAAAAACCCACAACTCAAGTGTGACAATGGGGAAACAACACAGGCCAGTGCCAGACATAGAGAATGATGATGGCAACTCTGATGACTTGAACATGGTCAACCAACTAGTCAGTATCTAAGATAAGGAGTTTAGAGTCAAAATATGGAAGATGTTCAAACAACTCAAAGAAAGTATAGAAGAGAACATTAATAAGAATCAAGAGAATATGAAAATGGAAATCAGAAAACTCCAAACTGAAATTTCGGGTCAAATAACAGGTCTGAAAAATTCAGTAGATGAACTGAAGAAAAATATGGTTGAGCTTTCCCACAGGTTAACAGCAGCTGAGGAAAAAATTAGTACACTGGAAGATGAGATGAATAACAATTCCATAAAGCAGAAGAAATTGGAAAAAAAGCCTTAAAGCAAATGATCAAGCAATGGAAAAATTACTCTAGGAATGGGAACAGATGAAAATAGAAGTCTATGATAAGCTCAACAGAAACAACTTAAGAATCATTGGAGTCCCAGAGACCCAGGAAGAAAATATCCAGGAAGAATCAACGGTCAAGAACATCATTAAAGAGAAACTACCAGAGCTAAAGAATACATGTGATCAAATCCTGCATGCCTGAAGAGTACCAGCTAAAAGAGACCCCAGAAAAAAACACCCTAAGACACACCCTAGTCACAATGACGAATCCCACAGATAGAGACAGAATTCTGAAAGCAGCAAGATCAAAAAGAGAAATTACATTCAAGGGAACATCCTGAGATTTACTGCAGACCTGTCATCAGAAACACTCAAGACCAGAAGGCAGTGGTGGATCATAGTGACAAAATTCAATAAAATAAATGCTTCGCCTAGAATACTGCACCCAGCAAAACTCACTTTCTGGTTTGAAGGAACAATACATGGTTTCACAGACAAACAACAGCTCAGAAAATTTACAGACTCAAAACAATTCTTAAAAGAAAAACTGAGCAACCTACTTTAAGACGAGACTGGCCAACAGACACAGCAAACTTCGATATAAAGATGGCACTAAGTCCCAGGACAATTCTTTCTCTCAATATCAATGGACTAAATGCACCAGTTAAGAGACACAGAGTGGCTAAATGGATCAAAAAACTAAATCCAACCTTCTGCTGCCTACAAGAAATGCACCTGAATAGTCAGAACAAACATAGACTCAAAATAAAAGGCTGGAGGAAAATCATCCAAGAAAACAACACCCATAAAAAAGCTGGAGTGGCCATACTAATATCAGATGCTGCAAACTTTATACTTAGGAAAGTTGTAAGGGACAAAGATGGACATTTTGTATTAATCAACGGATACATACAACAGGAAGAAATCACTCTCCTAAACATATATGCACGGAATGAGGTGCCAGCAAAATATTTAACAAAATTGTTGACAAATCTTAAAAATAATATCAATAACATCACAATAATTGTGGGAGAACTCAACACGGCATTGTCAGCACTTTACAGGTCAACCAGACTGAAACCCAACAAGAATATACTAGACCTCAAAAGATAAATGGAAGATAGAGGCCTAGTAGATATACTCCATCCCCAGAAGTCTGGATATACATTCTTCTCTAATGTACATGGGACATTATCCAGAATAGACTACATGCTAGCACATAAAACATATCTCCATAATATCAAAAGGATAAAAATTTTGCAGGCTACATTTGCTGACCACAAGGCCCTGGAATTATATATGAGCTACAAAGGGACACAGAAGAAAAATTTTAACACCTGGAAGTTAAACTGCCTAATATTGAATAACCAGTGGGTCCAAGAAGAAATCAAAGAGGAAATCAAAATCTTCCTGAAAACAAATAACAATGGAGACACAAACTATCAGAACCTATGGGACACAGAAAAAGCGGTACTGAGAGAAAAATTTATAGCTTTGCAAGCACACATCAGGAAAGAAGAAGGGACATACCTGGATAGCTTAATGACGCAGCTCATAGAATTAGAAAGCACTCAACAAAAGGACCCAAAAATAGGGAGGCAGAAGGAAATAACAAATCTGAGAGCAGAAATCAATGAAGTGGAAACCCGAAAAACAATCCAAAAGATCAACGAAAGCAGAAGTTGGTTCTTTGAAAAAATAAACAAGATTGATAGACGACTAACAAAACTAATGATAAAGAGAAAGAGAAACTTGATAACTCGTATTAGGAATGAAAAAGGAGAGATCATCACTGACATGTTAGAGTTTCAAAGGGTAATCAGAAACTACTTTGAGACACTGTATGCCACTAAAAATGAGAATCTGGAAGAAATGGATCAATTCTTGGAATCTTATAATATTAGATGGTTGAATGAAGAGGATGTAGCATATCTAAACACATATCACTATTGAGGAAATTAAGACATAATCAAATGTCTGCCCAAAAACAAAAGCCCAGACCCAGATGGATTAACTAATTAATTCTTTCAAACCTTTCAGGAGACACTACTACCATTCCCAGCCAGGTTCTTTCATAAAATCAAAAAACAGGAACACTTCCAAATAGCTTTTATGAAGCCAACATCACCTGGATACCTAAACCAGACAGAGATGCTACAAAAAAAAGAAAATTACAGATCAATATCGCTGATGAATACAGATGCATAGATCCTCAACAAATTCCTGGCAAACAGGATTCAATGTCTCATTAAGAAGATCATCCACTATGATCAATTAACTTTCATCCCAAGAATGCAAGGCTGGTTTAACATCCATAAAGATATCAACATAGCACAACATCAACAACAAGAAAAATAAAAATCACATGATCATATCAATAGATGCAGAGAAAGCATCTGAGAAGGTCCAACACCCATTCTTTATCAAAACTCTCAGCAAGATGGGAATGGAAGGAACATTTCTCAATCTAGTAGAAGCCATCTATCACAAGCCAGAGGCAAATATTGTCCTCAATGGAGAAAAACTGAAAGCCTTTCCTCTAAATTTTGGCACAAGACAAGACTGTACTATCTCACCACTCCTATTCAATATAGCACTGGAAGCACTGGCAATAGTGATCAGGCAAGAAAAATATATCAAGGGAATGCAGATAGGAAAGAAAGAAGTTAAGCTCTTGCTCTTTGCAGATGACATGATACTCTATTTGGAAAACCCTAAAGTCTCTACCAAAAAGCTTCTAGAAACGATAGACTCACATAGCAAGGTATCAGGCTACAAAATTAATACACAAAAATCAATGGCCTTTCTATACACCAATAGTAATAAGGAAGAAATGGACATGAAGAAAACAACCCCATTCACAATAGTGCCACACAAACTCAAATATCTTGGAATCAACTTGACTAAAAATGTGAAGGACCTATACAAAGAAAACTATAAAAACTCTGCTCCAAGAAATAAGAGAGGACATGCGGAAATGGAAGCACATACCCTGCTCATAGATTGGCAGGATTAACATCATTAAATAGCAATACTCCCCAAGGCATTGTACAGATTTAATGCGATTCCTCTAAAGATACCCATGACATTCTTCAAAGAAGTGGATCAGGAACTTTTGGAATTCATTTGGAACAATAAACACCCTGGAATAGCTAAAGGAATCATTGGGAAAAAGATTTTGGGAGGAATTACTTTCCCCAACTTTAAACTGTACTACAAAGCAATAGTTATCAAAACGGCATGGTATTGGAATAAAGACAGACCCTCAGATCAGTGGAATAAGCTCGAATACACAGAGAATGTTCCCCAGACATACAATCACCTAATTTTGATAAAGGAGCAAGAAATTCTAAATGGAGCAAAGAATGCCTCTTCAACAAGTGGTGTTGTTGGCACAGCTGGCTAGCCACTTGCAAAAAATTGAACTTAGACCCCCAGCTAACATCATGTACGAAGGTTAAATCCAAATGGACGAAAGACCTCTATATCAGACCCGAAATCATAAGATATATAGAGCAACACGTAAGTAAAACACTCCAGGACATCGAGACTAAAGGCATCTTCAAGGAGGAAACGGCAGTCTCCAAGCAAGTGAAAGCAGTGATTAACAGATGGGAATATATTAAACTGAGAAGCATCTGCACCTCAAAAGAAATAGCGCCCAGGATACAAGAGCCCCTCACTGAGTAAGAGAAACTATTCACCCAATACCATCAAACAAGGGGCTAATCTCTAAAATATACCAGGCACTGACAGAACTTTACAAGAAAAAAAAAATCTAATCCCATCAAAAAATGGGGAGAAGAAATGGACAGACACTTGATAGCATGGAGGTAAGGCGTTTGCCTTTCATGCAAAAGGTCATCGGTTCGAATCCCGATGCCCATATGGTCCCCCGTGCCTGCCAGGAGCAATTTCTGAGCATGGAGCCAGGAGTAACCCCTGAGCACTGCCGGGTGTGACCCAAAAACCACAAAAAAAAAAAAAAAAGAAATACAAATGGCCAAAAGACACACAAAGCATGCTCCACATCACTAATTATCAGGGAGATGCAAATCAAAACAATTATGTGGTATCACCTCACACCCCAGATATTGGCACACATCACAAAGAATGAGAACAAGCAGTGTTGGTGGGTATGTGGAAAGAAAGGAACTCTTACCCACTCCTGGTGGGAATGCCATCTAGTTCA
This sequence comes from Crocidura indochinensis, assembly GCA_004027635.1. NCBI lineage: Eukaryota > Metazoa > Chordata > Mammalia > Eulipotyphla > Soricidae > Crocidura > Crocidura indochinensis. The sequence continues at coordinate 17,146 of PVKC010003113.1, read as the reverse complement.
ACCTTTATGGAAAGCAATATGGAGATTCCCCCCCAAACTGGAAATCGAGTTCCCATACAACCCAGCTATACCACTCCTAGGACTATACCCTAGGAACACAAAAATACAATGCAAAAATCCCTTCCTTACACCTATATTCATTGCAGCACTATTTACCATAGCAAGACTCTGGAAATAGCCAAGATACTCTTCAACAGATGAATGGCTAAAGAAACTGTGGTATATATACACAATGGAATATTATGCAGCTGTCAGGAGAGATGAAGTCGTGAACTTTTCCTATACATAGATGTATGTGGAAACTATTATGCTGAGTGAAATAAGTCAGAGAGAGAAAGATGCAGAATGGTCTCACTCATCTATGGGTTTTAAGAAAAATGAAAGACATTCTTCCAATAATAATTTTCAGACACAAACGAGAAAAGAGCTGGAATTTATACCTCACTTCATGAAGCTCACCGCAAACAGGGATGAGTTTATTTAGAGAAATATCTACGTTTTGAACTATCCTAATAATGAGAATGTATGAGGGAAATAGAAAGCCTGTCTAGAGTACAGGCAGGGGTTGGGTGGGGAGGAGGGAGATTTGGGACATTGGTGATGGGAATATTGCACTGGTGATGAGTGGTGTTCTTTACATGACTGAAACCCAAAGAAAATCATGTATGTAATCAAGTTGTTTAAATAAAAATTAAAAAAATCACTCCTGCTTTTAATGACTTGAGGGACAATGTGGGACTCCAGGGAATTAAACCACAATCCATTCTATGTCAGTTGCTTGCAAGGCAAACACCCTACCACTGTGCCACCACTCTGGCCCCTCTATTTTATTTATTGAAATGTTTTTTGTATATTATTTTTATAGTCTTTCACTTGTTTAGTTAAGTTGACTTTGAGGTAATTGTTTATTTGGAGGAACAATTGTGACTGGGCTTGCTTTTAAATATCTCTTTCTTTTCTTTTGATGTAGAAAAGCTATAGATATTTGGAAATTCATTTTGTGGCCTGCCCTATTACTGTACAAATGTATTGTTTCTAGTAGCCTTTTTGTGGAGTATTTAAGATTTTCAAAATATTATTACATCATCTTCAAACTATGAGAGCGTGATTTCTTTATTTCCAATGTGCATGCCTTTGATATTTTTTCTTGCCTAATTGCTTTGGAAAGTAATTCCAGTGTTAAACTTAATATAAGTGCAAGAGTGAGCATTTTGTCTTTTGCCAAATCTGAGAAGCATGTCTTTTAGTTTTTGTCCATTGACCAATATTTTCCTTGGTCTGGCTTTGACTGTATTGAGGAAGGTTCCTTTAATTCCCATCTATTTTAGTTTTTATCATAAAAAGGTAAAAGGTTGCTGGACCTTATTAAATGCTTTATTTTTATCAATTGATATGATAATATGTTTTTCTTTTTCTTTTATTAATATGGTGTATTATATTGATCGACTTATGTATTTTAAATCATCTTGGTATCTCTGAGATGAATCCTACTTTTGATGAATTATTGGAATCCATTTGCTAGTATTTTGTTGAGGATATTTACATCTGTGCTCTTCAAGGATATAGGCATGTAATTCTCTCTTTTCTTTTGTGGTGCCTCAGGCTGCTTTTGGTATCAGTCTGATATTATCTTCATTACAACTGGTGGAGTGTTTCTGTTTTTCAATTTCCTGAAAAGCCCGAAATGAACTGATAGAAGGTGCAGAAAGAATTTAAAAGTGAATTTCTCTGGGTCTTGTTTTCTTTTGGGGGGAGGAGCCTTTTGATTGCCATTTTTAATTTCTTCAGTCATAATGTTAAGATCTGTTAAGGTATTCCAGATCAGCTTGACTCAAATTTGGGATCTTCTAGAAGTTCAAGAATTTATCCATTTCTTCTAATTTTCTATGGCATAAATATTCTAAAAGTAATCTATGATTGCCCTTGAGTTTCTGTTGTATTTGTTGTAACATCACCCCTTCCATTTCTGATTTGAATTATTAAAATTCTCTCTCTCTTTGTGAGCTGCTGGTGCTTTATTAATCTTGTCTATTTTATAAAAGAACCAATTATAGATTTCATATACTTTTGGATTGCTTTATAGGTTTGCAGTTTTTTTATTTTGCTCTAAACTATATTGTTTAATTCCACTTCCTTGCTTTTTACCCATTTTGTTGTTCATTATCTATTTCTTGAAGTTGGGCCATTAAGTTATTTATGTAGGCCTTTTTTTCCTGATGAATGCTTGCAAAGCTATCAATTTTACTCTTAATATTGCTTTTGATTTATACCACAAAGTATGATAATTTATGCACTCATTTTAATTTGTTTCTAGAAATGTTTTGATTTTCTCTTTTACTCATTGGTTTTTTAGTAGGGACCCATTTAATTTCTAGTTGCTAAAGTTATATCTCTACTTTTGTTTGTAATTCACTTCTACTTCCAGTGATCATGGTCTAAGAAGATAGCTGATGCAATTTGTAGTCCATTGATATCATTAAATATGTTTTATTGCACAGCATATCTATCTTGGAGGTCTATCTTAGAGAATGTCCAATGTGCACTGGAGAAATAAATGTATTTATATTTTTTCAAGGGAAATCCCTACATATATATGCACACACTGTATGTTTTCATTTCTTCCTTTAAAGGAAGCCTATACTAGTTGAGTTATAGACTGACTAAAATCAAGACGTGGTAGAGCAGTCTTAAAGAAAGAAGTAAAAGAGAAGTTTTGAAGTTTCCAACAACTAATATATTGTTATTTTTGTCTTTCTTCAAATCTATTAGCAATTGTTTTAAGTACCTTGCTGCTCCCTAATTGATTATAATATGATTAGGAGTGTGATTTCTTCCTGTATGTGCATATCCATTCATTATAAGGAAATAACCCTCTCTATATCTAACAACAATTATAGCCTGAAGTCTATTTCATCTGATACTAGTATAGCGACTACAGCTTTTGAAAGGCAATTTTTTGCTTTAAGGATTGTCTTCCAACCTTTTTTTTTTTTGCTTTACTAATATATTAATCTAAACACCTCAATAACAAACATGATTGTAGTTGGGTTTCAGTCATGTAAAGAACAACCCACTTCACCACTGCAACATTCCCATCACCAATGTGCCAAATCTCCCTCCTTACCACCACACCCCTGCCTGTACTCTAAACAGGCTTTCTATTTCCCTCATTCACTGAGTTTGTTAAGATAGTTCTGAATGCAGTTATTTCTCTAACTGCCTTCATCACTCTTTGTGGTGAGCTTCAGATCGTGAGAGGGAACGTCCAGCCCTACTCTCTTTTGTCTCTGAGAATTATTGCAAACTGTCATTTATTTTTATTAAAAACCATAGATGAGTGAAACTATTCTGCATCTATCTCGCTGTCTTACTCCACTCAGCATAATAGATTCCATGTACATCCATGTATAGGAAAATTTCATGACTGCATCTCTCTTCTGACGTCTGCATAATATTCTATTGTGTATATGTACCACAGTTTCTTTAGCCATTCATCTGTTGAAGGGCATCATGATTGTTTCCAGAGTCTGGCTATTGTAAATAGTGCTGAAATTTATATAGGTGTAAGGAAGGGATTTTTGTATTGCATTTTTGTCATCTGCAAACAGTGAGAGCTTGACTTCTTCCTTTCCTAACTGGATTCCCTTGATATTTTTTCTTGCCTAATTGCTATAGCAAGTACTTCCAGAACTATGTTGAATAGGAGTGGTGCGAGAGGACATCCTTGTACCAGAATTTAAAGGGAAGGCTTTTAGTTTTTCTCCATTGACGATATTTGCCATTGGCTTGTGGTAGATGGCCTTAACTATATTGAGAAAGGTTCCTTTCATTCCCATCTTGCTGAGAATTTTTTCATGAATGGGTGTTGGACCTTATCAATAGTTTTCTCTGCGTCTATTGATATGATCACATGATTTTTACTTTTTTTGTTGTTGTAGATGTTGTGCATTATGTTGATAGATTTATGGGTGTTAAACTATCCTTGCATTCCTGGGATGAAACTTACGTGATCATAGTGAATGATCTTCTTGATGAGGCATTGGATCCTATTTGCCAGCATTTTGTTGTGGATCTTTGCATTTGTGTTCATCAGTGATATCAGTCTGTAATTTTCTTTTTTGGCAGCATCTCTGTCAGGTTGTGATATCAAAGAGATGTTGGCTTCATATAAGCTATTTGGAATTGTTTCTGCTTTTTCAATTTCATGAAAGAACCTGGCTGGGATTGGTAGTAGTTCCTCTTGAAAGGTTTGAAATAATTCATTAGTGAATCTCTCTGTGTCTGGGCTTTTGTTTTTGGGCAGACATTAGATTGCGGTTTCAATTTCCTCAATAGTGATGGGATTGTTTAAATATGCTACATCCTACTTATACAACCATAAAAGGTTGTAAGAGTCCAAGAATTTCTCTATTTCTTCCAGGCTCTGATGTTTATTAGTGTAATGTATTTCAAAGTATTCTCTGATTACCTCTTGAATCTCTGCAATATCTGTAGTGGTCGCACCCTTTTCATTTCTAATACAGGTTATCAAGTTTCTCTCACCCTCTTTCTTTGTGAGTTTTCCCAATGGTCTATCAATTTTGTTTATTTTTTCAAAGAACCACATTCTGCTTTCATTAATCTTTTGGGTTGTTTTTTGGGTTTCCACTTTATTTATTTCTGCTCTAAGTTTTGTTATTTCCTTCAGTCTACCTATTTTTGGTAACTTTTGCTGATCATTTTCTAATGTTATAAGCTGCTTCATTAATCTATTCATGTATGCCCCTTTCTTTCTTCCTGATGCGTTCTTGCAAGATTTCCTTCAGCACTAGTTTTCGTGTGTCCCATAGATTCTGATAGTCCGTGTCTTTATTGTCATTTGTTTCCAGGAAAGTTTTGATTTCCTCATTGATTTCATTTCAGAACCACTAGTTGTTCAGTAGTAGGCTGTTTAATTTTTAGTTATTATAGCTTTTCTTCTGTGTCCCTTTGTAGTTCACATCTAATTTTAGAGCCTTGTGTTCAGTGAAGCTATCTGGCAAAATTTCTATCCTCCTGATTTTATGGAGATATGTTTTATGTGCCTGCATGTGGTCTATACTGAAGAATGACCCATGTACATTGGAGAAGAATGTGTATCCAATTTTCTGGGGATGGAGTGTCTATAGATATCCACTAGGCCTCTTCTTTCATTTCTCTTTCAGGGTTAATATAATTTCGTTGGGTTTCAGTCTGGTTCCTCTATCAAGTGTTGACAGGCCATGTTGAGTTCTTCCATAATTATTGTGTCCTTTTTTAAATTTGTCAATAAATGGTTTGTATATTTTGCTGGTCTCTCATTAGGTGCTATATGTTTAGTAGTGTGATTTCTTTTTGTTGCACATATTCATTTATTAATATGAAATGTCTAACTTTGTCCTTTACACATTTTCTGAGTTTAAAGTTTGTGTCGTCTCATATAAATATAGCCACCCCAGCCTTTTTAATGTGTTGCTTGCTTGGAAGATTTTCTTCTAGCCTTTGATTTTGAGTCTATATTTGCTCTGACTATTCATGTGTGTTTATTGTAGGAGCAGAAGTATTCATCTTTTTGATCCATTTTATCACTCTGTGTCTCTTAATTGGTGCATTTAGTCCATTGCCATTAAAGGAGATGATTGCCATTGGATTTATTGTCATCTTTATGTATAAGTTTGGTGTGTCTTGTCTTTTTTTTTAAACTAAAATTTAAGGCTTTATTAAAAATGCCTATTTACTGGGGCCCGGGAGATAGCATGGAGGTGGGGCCTTTGCCTTTCATGCAAGGGGTCATTGGTTCGAATTCCGGTGCCCCATATGGTCCCCCGTGCCTGCCAGGAGCAATTTCTGAGCATGGAGCCAGGAGTAACCCCTGAGCACTGCCGGGTGTGACCCAAAAACCAAAAACAAAAAAAAATGCCTATTTACTGCTTTTTCATCAAATTACAAAACCTTTGCATTTTGAAAAGTGAATAATAAATTTTTTCTTTTCTTATTTTGCATTTGTGAGATTCCATTAGATTGGTTTTTATCTCATGTTTATTATATATTCTTATTCTTTCATGAATTTTCTGTGCCTTAGAAATTTGACTTTTTATTCAAATAATTTTGATTTTTTTTTTCATTTTTATACTAATATCTTTTTAAACACCTTGGTTACAAATATGATTGTAATTGGGTTTCAGTCATGTAAAGAACATTCCCACCATCAATGTCCCAAATCTCCCTTCTCCCCACCTCACCCCTACCTTTACTCTAGACAGGCTTTCCATTTAACCTCATTCATTCACATTGTTATGATAGCAGGTGTGTCTTGTCTTAAAGTAGACCTTTCAGTTTTTCCTTTAAGGTTGGTTTTGCATCTGTTAAGTTTCTGAGCTGTTGCTTCTCCCTGAAGCTATGTATCTTTCCTTCAAACCTGAACGTTTAGTGCAGTATTCTAGGTAAAGCATCCATTTCATTCAGTCTTGTCACAATATCCCACCACTGTCTTCTGGTCTTGAGTGTTTCTTGTGATATCTCTGCTGTAAATCTTATGGATGTTTCTTGGAATATAATTTCTCTTTTGAAGCTTGCTGCTTTCAGTATTCTATTTCTATCTGTAGGATTCGTCACTGTGTCTAGGATGTGTCTTGAGGTGTTTTTCGTTGGGTCTCTTTTAGCTGGTACTCTTCGTGCATGCAGAATTTGATTGCATGCAGTCTGTAGTTCTGGGAATTTCTCTGTGATGATGTCTTTGACTCTTGATTCTTCCTGAGGATCTCCTTCTTGGGCCTCTGAGACTCCAATGTTTCTTATGCCATTTCTGTTGAGTTTATTGAACACGTCTATTTCCATCTGTTCACATTCCTTGCATAATTCTTTCCATTGTCTGATCATTTGCCTTATGTTATTTTTCAATATCTTCTGCTGTTTGGAATTTTTCTGCATTTCATCTTCCAGTCCACTGATTCTGTCCTCAACTGCTGTTACCCTGTTGGAGAGGCTTTCCATTGAGGTTTCCAGTTCAGCTACTATGTTTTTCAGGTTTATTATTTCAGTTTGGAATTTTCTGGTGTCTGTGTTTGTGTTCTGTTCAACTAGAGCTGTTTTCTTTGATTTCCATGAAGATCTTCTATATTTCTATTCTAAACTCCTTGTCTGGTCATCAGAGCTATTTTTGGTCATCAGAGCTATTATCTTCATTCTCTGTGCATAATGTTTGCCTGAGAGATTTCATCGTTTTCATGCTTTTATTGTGATTTTTTTTCTGTGTGTTATGGTGGGGTTCATTAATTAGAAAAAGCACACAGCCATGAAGTGAAGCAGAGCACTTGTGCTGTTCTGGAGCCTCTAGGAGATAGTTTTTGCTAGGCCCTTCCTGGCCCTCTCAGGAGAGTTTCAGGAGACAGAAGAGAAGAGATGCAAGCAAAACCGATAGGTCCCCTCACTTTCTCCCTGTTGCCAATCTCACAGCAGGACAGACACAAATTCACAGACAAAGGAGCCACCTCTCTGACCCGTGCCTCTGGTACCCAGTTTTCACTCATTTTTTCTTTTGGCCTGAGCGCCTCCAAGAGACAGTTTTTGCTGGGCCCTTTTTGGTTCTCTCAGGAGATCTTCAGAAGACAGAAGAGAAGAAAACACGCAGTTCTCAAAGGTCCCCTCTGGTTGGGGTTTGTTCACTGTTTTTATTTCTCTTTTTCTTTGTCATTGTTGTTGGGGTATTTTGTTTGTTTTGTTTTGTTTCTGTTTTTTCCTTTGTCTTCTTCTTAGTTGCTGGCTTTGGTTTTTGTTTGTTGATTGTGTGTGTGTGTGTGTGTGTGTGTGTGTTTGGCTCCTTTTATTGTATTTTTCTCATTATTGATTTGTTGCTTTTTGTTTGTTCTTGTTACCTTTCTCTTCTTTTATTCTTCCCTCTTCTAAATTGATATTTATAACACCTAGAAGGACTCCTCCTAGTGTTTTATTTTTTTGTTTATTTTTTGAGTTTTTTCTTTCTTCTTTTCCTTTTTCTTTTGATATATCTCTAACAGAACTACATTGCTTGAATCATCTTGTTCAGCTTCATAAATTGAAGGGGAAAATGAATGGTACTGGGTCCAGCCACTCACATGAACATTTAGTGGAAATAAAAATGATCAGACCTTAACATCAAACCCAAAATCAATGGCAATAGAATCTATATCTAATCCTCAGCAAGCTGTATTAGTGGAGACCAGTTATACTAGTATTCTGGGGGGTGGGGTAAAGGAGGTTGATATGGGATACATGCTTGGGATAGGGGTGGAGGGAGAACATCACTGTTGGTGGAAATGCACCGGATTCATTGTCACATTGTACTTTTAATATTACTGTGAAAAATTTGTAATTCACTTTCACCATGATAAAAAAACGACACCAGTTTAATGTGTGTTTTGTCTTGCCTTAAGTACTCCCTTAACTTTTTCGTGCGTGTGTGTGTGTGTGTGTGTGTGTGTGTGTGTGTGTGTGTGTGTGTGTGTATGTTTTGGGTCACACCCTGTGATGCTCCAGGGTTACTCCTGGCTACATGCTCAGAAATCGCTCCTGGCTTGAAGGACCTTATGGGATGCTGGGGATCTAATCACTGTCCATCTTGGATCAGCCATGTGCAAGGCAAATATCCTATCTCTGCGCTATCACTCCTAACCCTTAAATTTTTCTTTTATATTTATTTTTGAGTCTGTAAAGTTACTGAGCTATATTTTATTTGTGAATCTGTGTATCCTTACTTAAAATCTAAATGACTGTCTTGCTAGGTAAAGTATTCTTGTTGAGGTCTTTATCTTGTTGATTGTTTTTTCATTATCCCATCAATGCTTCAGGCCTGAAGGGTTGCTTGCAATAAATCTGCTGTAAATATTAAGGATCTTCTTCTATGTAATTTCCCTTTTGAATCTCAATGTCCTCAATACTCTTTCTATGTTTTATATCAGTGTTACTATGATGTAACTTATGATATGGTTTATGGTGTTTTTTGTTTGGGTCTCCTTTAGCTGATACTTTTTCAGAATCTAGGATGTGGTTGCTTGCATTTTTCAGCTCTAGGAACTTATCAGTTGCTTCTTCATAGGACTTTCTTTTTGTTCTATTTGACCCTAATGTTTCTTATATTGTAGCTGTTGAATTTAACTCAAATTTCTATAGTCTTTTTATTTTTGAGAATTTTTTCATCTTACATTCATTTTGTTGATGCTTTTCTGTCTTCTGCTGTTGTCTGGAAGTATTTTGTGGCTCATCTTTGAGACCACTGATTGTGTTCTCAGAGAGTGTTACTCTGCTGGGGATGTCTTCCAATGAATTTTTCAATTCTTCCACCAAGATTTTCAGTTCTGTCATTTCTTTTTCTTTTTGAGCCACATTCTGTATAGAGGTGACTCCTGGCGATTTGCTCAGAAATCACTCCTTGCAGGCATGGGGAACCATATGAATGCCAGGATTCGAACCATCGTCATTCCTGGGTTGGCCACATGCAAGGCAAATGCCTTACCATTGTGCTGACTCTAAGGCCTCAGTTCTGCCATTTCTATTTGAAGTTATTTTTCATTTCTTTTTAAAAAGTACTTTATTTAAGCACTGTGGTAACAAGGTTGTTCATAATACAGTTGGTTTTTTTCCCCATAGACATAAAGCTGTTCATGATTGAGTTTTAGTCATATAAAAGTTTCCTTTATCCATCCCTTCACCAGTGCACAATTCCTGCTACCAATATCCACAGCCTCTCCACCAGCCTGCTTCTATGCAAACATAGTTCTTCCCTCTGTGGTTTGTAATAATATTACTAAATATATATCACCTTACCTGCTTTATTTCAGAACCCAGTTTTGGTGCAGAGTGATAATTTATAACTACCATTTTCACAGTGGTCCCTTCTTTACCCTAACTGTACTTTTCCTTTCTATGTGGCAATATTCCTCTGATGGCTCAGGCCTCCTGGTTCTCTTTATCTATTGTCTCTGGGTATCACTACAATACAATGCTTTGATATTATAAAACTCAAAAATGAGTCCGATCGTTCTGTGTCTCTTTCCCTTTTATTTATTTCACTCAGCATATCCACCATGAATATGCAAATTTCATGACATCATATTTTGTAATGGTTTATGCTAATTACTTTTTGAAGTTGAGTAATAAAAATACCTTCTCTCAATTTACTTTATAAAATAGAAAAATATATGACCCACTATCATTATTGTAACTGTTGGATGATTACAATTGCCACTTATATTCTAGACTATAATGGAAGTCAGACAGTTAAATAAGCCAAGAAAAAGAAATTATACTAATATAAATTTGTAGATTACATAATATTTCAAATATACGTCTAAAAGAACTACATATTAGAATTGAGCAAAAAAAACTGGATATAGAGTCAATCTATAAGAACTGGGAAACAAAAAAATATTAAAAACATCATTTACTACAGTATCATGGAATGTATAAAACAAACATGCATTACTCAACAAAAATCTTTCAAATTTTATCAAGAGATTTTTAAATAAGAAAAGGGTAAAAACGTAATTAATATAATAAAATAAATAATTTTTTTTTGGTTTTGGGCCACACCCGGCAGTGCTCTGGGGTTACTCCTGGCTGTCTTCTCAGAAATAGCTCCTGGCAGGCACAGGAGGCCATATGGGACACCAGGATTCGAACCAACCACCTTTGGTCCTGGATTGGTTGCTTGCAAGGTAAACGCCACTGTGCTATCTCTCCGGGCCCTAAAATAAATAATTTTAATTGGCTAAAGTAGAGTTAAAATCAAAGAAAAAAGCTATTTTTATTAATCAACTTCAAAGATGTAAGAAAGTTTTGGTTTATTATTATTTAGAATTCAGGGTGCTTGTCAGAATTTATTCAATTCTTTTTCTTTGTTTCTTTATAACTACCTGAGTTTGTACTTATCTTATAACATAATAAATAGTATTCCTTGATTTTTTTAAAACATTGAATCGTCCTTACATATCTATAATAACACTAATTCAGTCAAATAATTATCTTTTCAATATGCTTTGATGCTAAATTTGCCAATATAATAATGAATATCCAAAATGGGATAGCATAATTATTTTTCTTTCCTATAACATTGTGTATGAAGTTAGTTTGTATTAATTAGTATTATAGTTTAGTGCTGAACTGAAGTTTTAGTATTTAGGCATAAGGACAGATCACTTTTTATTTTCTGGAAGTATTTGCATAAAATTTAAATAATCTACTTAAAGTTTAAAAATATTTTAATTTACTCTAAGATTTAAGATTTGATTTACTCTTTTTTAAATATAATTTTATTTTGATCATAGTGGCTTACATATTGTTGACAATAATATTATAGGTACATATTTACATAAATTCAGGGGGGTTCTCATCACTGCTTTGTCCTCCCTATACCTCTGTGTTCGTCCTATCTCCCATATCCTCCTCCCTTCCCCTGGGGCTGCTAGAATATGTGGTCCCCTCTGTACCTAGCTTACTACCTAGTAGTCTTAGTCTTGGTGCCTCCCTTATTCCCCCCTCTAATTGGGAGGCAGGACTAGATAGTTCAAGTTATGTGGTTATGTTTGAAGAAGAGAAAAGTAGTAAACTGGGGTAAAAGTCTAATATGCTGAAAATGGGCAGAATCCTTCTAGAGGCTCTCATTGTAGGTTTGAGAGACGAAGGAGAAAAAGAAGGTGAAACACCCCAACAGTACACAAAGAAGTGTCAAATATCCAGTGAGGACTCCAGCGATAGCGATAGGCACCACGATACAAGTCATGATCTTGAGTTAGCAAATATGGCAGAGCACATAATAAAAGAAACGAAAAGAAGACTAAAGAACATTTAATTATATATGGGGACAACAACTTTAATACGCACTCCAAAACAAAGAAATTGACAAAGGCTAGATAGGTAAATAAAAATAAGATAAGATATACATAAAAAAATGAAGATAAAAATAATATATAAAAATAAAATAAATAATAAGTAAATAAAGAAAAATATTTTGTGCTCTTTGCCTTTTTTTTCCCTCCTGCACTGGCACAGTAAATATTGGGGTCATTCGAAAAGGAATTCACTTGGCCTAAGCGTTGTGGGGTTTCTTCACCCTTGGAGTATATTGTCACGGGATTAACTATAGGTTCCGTTCAGGTTCAATTACTCTCCCGGTGGTGCTTTCGTGGTGTTTGGGAGACTTCTACTCCATCCCGGGAGATGGATCAGACCTCTGTATCTAGAGATCTCAGTGTCTGCACAGGTCCTGGAGTGGGACTTATGATGAAGTCTTTCTTTGTGGTTCTAGCAGTTCTGTTCCCTCAGTGTCATATTAATCCATCTTCTGTGGATTGTGGTCTTTCTCTTTGCACTGATCCTAGGATGGAACCTAGGATAAGTGTCTATCACTGTGTTTCCAGGAGATCCATTCCGTTGGAATTGTCTCTGCCAAATCTTTGGAACTGGGGATCATGGTTGTTGTGCGGTTCATAGTTCAAACCCTAGACTAGGTCTTTTTTATTGGTCCCAAGATATATACAGTCCAGTCTTGGTTCTAGCCATCAGTCATCTGTAAATCGCGATCTTGGCTTTTGGACCGCCCAGAGTGACAAGTCTTCTGATTTTGTCTTATCATTAGCTGGTGAGGTTGGATAACCTGCTCTTAGGTCAAGTAGACCCCATTTCCCTCGCTGTCAGGATATCATATTAGGGCTGGCACTTGTTGTTGGCTCAGCTGTATTAAGGATGTCCCGGATGGGATTTGTTTTCTGTAGCTGTTGTGAAGAGCTGTGTGGATTCTATGTCTGGGATCCTGGGTTCAAGGCTAAACGGCTGGTGTCTAATCACCTGAGGTCTAGTTGGGTCCACGTGACATTTTTTTTTTTGTTTTTGGGTCACACCCGGCATCGCTCAGGGGTTACTCCTGGCTCCATGCTCAGAAATTGCCCCTGGCAGGCACGGGGGACCATATGGGGCACCAGGATTCGAACCGATGACCTTTTGCATGAAAGACAAACGCCTTACCTCCATGCTATCTCCCGGGCCCCTCACGTGACATATTTTCAAGGTGGGAGATATCCCTGTATTGTAAACAAGTATGAGTTCCTAACCCTAGTAGATAAGAGCTCTTTTTTATATGTGAGATTTCCCCTTTTTTTAGTGTGAATTTGCAGGGAGAAATGGTGCTACTTTATATTGTCAGTGCATTTGTGTGTGGACAGAGAAGGAAACAGAAACAGGTCACACATCCAAAAAAGGTAAAAATAGGAATAAAAGTATATGTGCTCACATATGTATATGTAGAACAAACATTTAAGAAATGAATTAACAAAATAATTAAAGGTACAAAGTGGTGTAAGAGTTTACCTTACTTTTGGGGAAAAGCAGGTAAAGAGATGGTGTAATACAGGTCTAATACTTGTGTTGAAGGTATAGGTTTCCATATTGCCTTTTGGGATTTTCTTGTGGTGTGTGGGTTCCCTGGCACCTTTTCATCACATCCCCTAACCTTCTTGAAATTGGCAAAGGATTTGCGGTGTGGAGGTCTTGGAAGAGTTCTTGTATTGGGGATACTTTTAGAGTTAGGTCTGGTGTCAAGTAACAGTCCACGTTAGGGGGAGTTGGTGGGGAGGGCCGCGCAGCATGAGTCCAGAAGGGAGTTGGTTGCCTTTCTTGCAGTGGGCGAGGTGTGGGTTTGACTGTGTTCCCTTTGCTTGCATGCTGGATACTGGTTCGTTGGGGTAGGAGATCAGTCTTTATGCCTAATGAATTAAGGACTGAGGGTGAGGAGTTTAAATGTGGTGGGAGGTCTGGATGGGATTGAGGGGTGAAGGAATAGTTGGATTCAAAGAGGGGGGGAAAGGGAAAAGTATATGAAAGGGATAATAAAGAAGGAGAGATAAAATACATTAGAGAAGGAAGGAGAAGAGAAAAGAAAAAAGAAGAAAAGAGGGGAAAAGAGAAATAAAAGAGAAAGTAGTGAGAGAAGAGGGGAAAATAGCAAGGGAATGCTATTTTGCTTGAATGTGATCGATGAGTAGGGCCTGTAGTATAGGTCTGTAGGTCACAGTTGCTGTTTCGATGGTCTGGCTGATAGCATGCTTCAAATCCTAAAAGAAGGTATAACCTAAGGATAAAGTATATATTAAAGAGTTTTCTTGTGACGTTCTCATAGTAGAAGCTGGGTACGGTATCTCATGTGACTGAGTCCTGAGATGCCATCTTAGTTTGTCCACCCTTCGTGTCCAAGAATGCCTGTGGAGAGAAAAGCTGAGAGGTTGTTTTAAGTATAGTAATATTAAGGCATTAAAACATAGTGTTATGGGCTGTTTCCATTGAAGTCAGTGGTTTCCCGTCATATACTTTACCTGTGGTCCTGTATAGGATCCCTAAGGGATTACTATGGGCCTTTGTAGTGGAAGGCTGATTATTTATCTGTTCTCTCTATGCTGCTTTTTTCTGTTGCTGGTTTCTTTGTTGTTTAATGTGTAGTCAAGAGTTTGTGTTGTTCCTTTTTCATGTATTTTGGGCACTGCTCCCGAGTATATGTTGACTATTACAGTGTTTGGATTATCTACTCTGTTAAACCTTGTTATTTGTTTGTTGAATATTAGTTGTATATAAGGTGTATGTTCTAGGTGTTTCAGAATAGTGCTATCATTCTGTGTTTATCTTTTGTCTTCTCACTTACTTCGTTTAACATAATATGTTCTAGGTCCATCCACGTTGCTGCAAAGTCTGTGATTGTATCATTTCTGACTGCCATGTAGTATTTCATTGTGTACAGGTACCACATCTTAATGATCCATTCATCTGTTGTTGGACATTGAGGTTGGTTCCAGGACTTGGCTATTATACTGAGTGCTGCAATAAATAGTGGGGTGCACAGTATTTTGGAATAAATGTCCTTCAAACTTTGTTTTACAGGTCAGAGGACGAAGTGTCTTCTGATTTTGTCTCACCTTTAGGTGCTGAAATTGGGGAACCTACCCATAGATCAAGTTGTTACTGTTTCCTCATTGTCAGGATGTTGTATGCACCTAGCCTGGCATAATTGTGCCAGAATGGTATCAAGGACTTCCCCGGAGGGAATTTCAATCCTGGACAGTGAACTGTGTCAGTTCTAAGATTGGAATTTGGAATTTGGGGTTGGACTGTCAATGTCCTATCACATGAGGTCTAAGTCGAGTTTCCATGAAAGTGTTCAGGGATGGAGATGCCCCTGTATTATAAAATTTATGAGTTCTTATCACTAGTAGATAAAAGCTTGTTTCTATACATAAAATTTTCTCATCTTATTGTGCCTATGCAAAAACAAACAATGCCATATTATACTGTTGGCACATTAGGGGGTAATAATGTTAGGATATATAGTCTCTATGCTCTGGTTTTAGCCTGAGCTATTTTATCCTAAGCAAGATTTTTCTTCTAGAATTTCATAGTAAGTAGAACAAGAACAAGCAAAGAAAAATAAAATAAAAAACCAGATAGATAAATAATTAAAAAAAGGGATGAGGTAGCTACCTTTGCATCAAACATACATAGAAAGTCTATATATATGTATATAGATCATCTATATATGTACACAGAAAGTGTGTATGTATACATATATACATATATACATATATATCCCATTAAGTCTTTTGAGGCAGTCTTTGGGGGATTGAGATCCAGGGCATATTTTTGTCCCACATTGTGGTCTTATTGAGACTGAGAAGTGGTTTACAGCAGTACAGGTTTGAGTAGTGTCCTTGAGCTGGCAGTCCTTTTGGAGCTGAATCCAGTAGAATGCTTCAGTCCTTGTTGGGAGCATGTGTGTGAGAAAATAGCCACTTAGAATGAATCAGCAGAGGTGATGGTTGCAGCTCTTGCTAGGGGGAGAGATATAGAACTGAGAGGATGATGTCCTTTTGCTTTTGGAACTGATGGTGGCTGTTGGGCAGGGTGTGAGTCTCGATTCCTACTTGAAAACAGCAACTTTCTTTTAGGACAGGTTGCCCTGCTTCACCACCTAAGGGTAAGATAAAACCAGAGACACTTCATGACAACTTGGCTTCGACATAGAATCTATGAGAAAACCAAGATCTACAACCATAATTGAGGAAATATTTTCCTAGGACTATGAAGAAAGACTTTGTTGTTAAACAACATAGCAACATAGTATGCCTGGAGCCTGTAGTTAGTTTTATGGCAGGATGCTTCATTAAGAACACAGTGTTTTTAGGACAAAGGTTTTTTTCTTTCTTTTTTCCCCAACTTTTGATGTCCCAATAAATGAATTGCCACCCTTGTTTATCTTTTAGATAGGGGCTTCTGCCTTTTTCATAGAACCTTGGGATATGGATTACTTTTATTTACCTCATATTTATGAATTTTTCTACAAAATTAATAAGGGAGAAATAAAGGAAGGGGACAGGGGTCATGTGGTCACAGGTGCATTGGTGAATATAAAAAGGAACAGAGCTAAATATCCAAGCCAATAGTTAACAACAATAGAATCAAGGCACCCAAACTATAACAATTATAAATCTACAACAATTCAAAATTTAAAAATTCATAACAATTATAAAAATATGACAATTAAAATTTATAAAATCTATAACAATTAAAATGTGCCTTATATACTGTTCGGCCAGGGGACAAAGGTTGGTTGTAAAGAATGTACTTCAGAATATTGATAGAAACTGGTGATGGGATTGACCCTGACTCATTGTATGTCTGAAATCCAAACATGAAGGACTTTGTAAATCCCAATGGTTTTAACATAAATATAAAATAAAATAATAAATATATGAATATTAAATATATCAAATAAAATAATTCCACGAGTTTATGTCTAAAATGATCTAAATATTTTAAACTTAATTATTTTGATTTATTTGTAATGTCTTATTCCAATTGGCTAATATTTCTGCCTGTAAAAGTTTTGATGCCCTTTATAAATCTGTTTGAATAACTCCTGATTTTATCCAATTTATTTAGGTATTTTGATATTCAGCCGAAACTTTTAAAGTATATTTCCCATGACCTTTATGAGAAAGGTGATATTTGTTATAAGTACAGTATTTAAATTCAATGCACTTTTATTTAGTACTTTAAATTAGTATTTTATTGTTTTCATGTATTCTTGTTTAAAAACTCTGATATCAAGCATAGTCCTATTTCTTTTAATGTTCTT
>PVKC010003112.1:0-40469 GCA_004027635.1 Crocidura indochinensis | reverse complement strand
AAAAAAAAAAAAAAAAAAAGAAAAAGAAAAGAAACAGTGTATGCCTTAACCAAGGTATGTTCTGTGCCTTTATACCTTTGCCACCTAATTATTCATACTAATGCTAAATACTGATTACAACTGTTGAAACAGAGTTTGGGAAGTAGTTTTAGCAGCCAACCTGGGTTAAATCCTTGTAACACATATGATCCTTGAAGCCAGGAGTGATCCCTGAACACAGGGCCAACATTCAAATTTAAGCACTGCTAAATGTGGTCAAAAAAAGAAAACAAGAAAAAAAAAGAGAAAGAAAACTAAAAAGTTCCAGAAAAAAAATAGAATTGATATATATTTTTTCAATGGATAAGCTAATACAATATTTGATTTGGTTATTTCTTTGATCTTAAAAAGTAAAGTCAAATGCTTCCTTGGCCTTTTGAGAGCAATTTAAGCTGGGAGAAGTTATAGCATCTGCTTTGCTTAGCCAGGCAGTGCAACACCAAGTACTAAGCAATTATATGATAGTTTTTTTTATCAGTTTTGACAGCCAGTCTTGGATCATAAGCCAGATTCTCCTGCTTGTTCTTCCACTGTAGATTTTGAGACTGAATCATAGGACTATTTTCATCAAATTTATACTTTCTTTGGCAGTGCCTCACAGATGCAGCATGTTCTAAATGACTTCCCAATCAGTTTAACAGTTTCTCTGTCATATTATTTTGAAATTAGAATTTAAACCAAAATCAACTAATGTTTTCCTCAATAGTTGTAAATTCTACTAATTTTTATGAATATTTTATTAGGGAATTTAACTATAGATTATATATCATAAATATAAACTATATGTATATATTCTATATACTATCCTACATACTATATATAGTATATACTATATACTATATATAGTACATTGACTTCTTTAGAGACTTTCTTATTATATATTGTCTAATATTTTCAAAAGATAATTATATATCCCTTAAAATTTATATAAAGCTTTTTTTTTGTTTGAGTGTTAGTTTCCCCTATCATACTTTGCTAAATAAAAAACTTTCCTTCCATGTTAGATTCTAAAATAAAACTGATTATGGGGTATGTTATAAAATTGGCATCTTTACTTTGATTAAAGAAGTGTACCTAGGATAGCACACTATTGTACAATAAATATATGTGAATACATAAAAAATTGAAACTATTTTTAATATTATTAGGAAGATATAAAATTTCTACTACAATTTTATTGATTTTCAATGATAGAATAAATCATTTATTGTGATATTTCTATTATTATTGATAATTTATAATGTCTTAGTGCTTGAATTTGCTAAAATAAGTACACAGGCTGGATCCCACATCTGATGGTAAGCATGATTATTATATTCTTCTCTCCCTACCTTTCATTTATAGAAAGTCAGTAAATTGAAATATATCAGCATTTAATAGTTTAAGAATTTAAATAGAATCTTTTGGTGTAGAATAAAAATCATTCCTTTCTCTTTTATTATTTATCTTTTAAATAAATGTATTAACAATTTCAGAATCTGTATTAGATGTTATGTATTAAGAATGAAAGGGAAAGTACTTAATGGACATCGTGTACAGAAAATACCAAATTGTAAGTAGAATTAAAGTAAGAAAATAGAAATTGTTAAAGGAAATGAAGACTAAAGTATTTTGTTCAACTCCTTGCAAACCAAGAGAATTTTATTTTTAAATAACATTCTTCCTAAAAAATTAAATAGCGTCTCTTTATACTAGATAGACATACAAATCTAGAAAAAAAAGACATTATTAGTTTTACAAAATGACTAACCTTCTTTGGTGCAATTTATTTGGGTCTCATCACTGAAGTCCCCACAGTCATTGTCACCATCACAGGCCCAATGGCCTGGGATGCATCTGCCACTGGCACATCTGAACTGATTATCAGAACATGAGTGAACACAGCCAACCTCATCACTTCCATCCCCACAGTCGTCATCTAGAAATAAAGATCAACATCAAGGTTTATAAAAACACAAAAAGTAAATCTTTTCATCTTGAAATAGCTAAATTTCTATTTCGTATAGTTTCCTTTGGTTAGAGACAAAGGGACAATAAATAGTTGATAAAATTTTTATTGAATGCTAGGGTTATGGTATTAATTTTTATTTTGCAATAATTTTATGTACCAAATTAATAAACTAGAAAAAACCAAATCTTTATTTGGATTTTTAAAACGTATTTCTATTCTACTCAGAAATAACCAAACTTAACTAAATGTGTTGATGTAGCCTGAAATAATTTTGAAGAGAATGAAGATGATCATAGGAATTTTAAGAGTTATATTTATATGTAATTGCTGAAGGAAATAATTATCCAGATCTCTAAGATCTAGTCCCAGGTTGTATATCATTTTAAGTTGAGTTCCATTTTCCAGTATAACTGTATAACAAATACTTTTTTCTCACTGAATCTATAGTTGATACACAAATAATGTCATTTTACTCAATTTCAAGATTTTAATTGAGAAAATATAAAATATAAACTATGGCAGAAAATAAATTGAACAACATTATTCAAGGACCTCTTATTTGTTATATGTAAATTCCTTAATGTCACAATTTCCAACAGCCCAATAAAAGCATAAACTGAAAACTGTGTTTATATATTATATATTCTTAAAATTAAGACTTATACTAGATCATTCTCATTCATTAATATTTCTATTTTTTATTTTTGAAGTTAATTTATTTAAAAATATATTATTTATTTGAATCTCTATGAGATACAAAGTTACTAAGTTGTTCATGATTGGGTTTCAGTCATACAACATCCCTTCAACAGTGTACATTTTCCTTCATAAATGTCCCAATTTCCCTCAAGTCTTTCCCATAGCCCTCCTGCTACATCCTTCTATGATAAATATTTTACTTTTCTCTCTTTTATTTTTAGACACTGTGGTTTTCAAAATTGTTAATAAATGGGGGGTGTTCTTTACATGACTGAAACCCAACCACAATCATGTTGGTAATCAAGATATTTAAATAAAATATTATTAAAAAGTAAATGGTTTTAATGCATTTCACTTTATGTCCTTTTAGCACCTCTAATCTAGATATGTCTTTAAAATTTAAAAATAACTTCATTCTAGAATTACAAAGAATTTTATAAAAGACTTCATACAAAATATTTGTGATACTTAAATTATTCAAATCATTTCCTTAGTCTTTCTCTTAGTTTATGTTTATAGACTTATAACTAGTGCCTGATTACAAGGGAAAATAAATATCTACCCTACTCTGGTAGGAGAAATATTTTGTTTCTTTATCTTTAATGATAATCTTTATTGATGTTTCGTTTTACCCTTTTATTTTTTATGTTTTTTTGTTTTTTGGGCCACACCCCTTTGATACTCCTGACTAAGCGCTCAGAAATTGCCCCTGATTTGGGGGGAACACATGGGACGCCAGGGCATCGAACCTCAGTGCTTTAGTTAGTGCTTGCAAGGCAGACACCTTACCTCTAGTACCACCTCACTGCCCCCAGGGTTTACCTTTTTAAATTGTACCTAACAGTTTTGTTGGCTCTTAATATTGCCTATGAATAAGATGAAGCAATATAGTCAACCACCAGTAAACATTTGGTACTTGCCAGAGTCACACTGCCATTTCTTGCTAATGCATCTTCCACTTGTACATATAAATTGAGATAATGGCTCACAAGTTGGAAATTCTGTAAAAGATTAAAATAAAAGATAAAAGCATTACTATTATAGATTTACTTTGTTCTTTGTTGCTATTGCAATCAGAATTTGTACCTTTTCTCTTTGAGTGACACATACCAACCATGATATAAGCGTTTTTTCTAACATTAGAGGATCTCAGAAACAAAAGATTCTTCACTAAAAACTTGAACAGGGGCCAGAGAGATAGCATGGAGATAGGACGTTTGCCTTGCATACAGATGGACGTTGGTTTGAATCCCGGAATCCCCAATGGGCCCTCAATTCTGCCAGGAGTGATTTCTGAGTGTAGAGCCAGGAGTAACCCCTGAGCTCTGTCAGGTGTGACCCAAACCCTTCCTCGCAAATCCAAAAACTTGGAACAATTTACTTCATAATGTTGTGAAAAAGAAATGAATAGCTCTTCATGCCAATGTTAGCCTACAAAACAAGTCTTGTGTCCATTCTTTTTGTTTGTTTTGTTTTGTTTTGTTTTCTGTTTTGGGCTATTTACATACAGGAGAAGACCACGTGCTCTTTTGAACACAACGCTCATTATTTCTCTCCACTCAGATCTTTCTAAATAAGTTTCAATAAAACTCTTACTTCACACAAAAATTTATGTTAGCAGAAATAATATTTTGCATTTTGAATTAGAAAACTCCATTTTCACTTCAGTATCATATTCAAGAAATTACATTCAGCATGATGATAAAATAATATTCTGCATGTTATTATAAAATATGCTTCACATTAGTTATTTCCAATTATAGAGAAATATTAATGTTCTGAGAATAATTAAGGAAACTTTAGCTAAGCTATAATGTTTCATCAGTAAGGTATATTAAATGATTTAAATGATTTTCATATTAGGACATTTTAAATATATGATAGACTTATTTGTACATAAATTTATGGTAAGTTGAGGAAGATGTTTTTTGTTTGTTTGTTTGTTTTTTGGGTCACACCCTGGGGTGCTCAAGAGTTAATCCTGGTTCTGCATTCAAATCCCTCTTGGCAGGCTCTGAGGACCATATGGGATGCTGGGATTCAAACCTCCATTCAGCTGCAAGCAAAGCAAGCGCCTTACTGCTGTGCTATCTCTCTGGCCAGAGGAAGCTGCTTTTTAAAAGATTTTAAATGATACCCTTCTAGTAAACTGAAAACCAAAGAATAATATAATAAATGGCTGTTTATATTTATTAGAATAAAAAGTAAAATGAATATGCAAATTTCTTGAAACAAGGAACTCAACTTATGTCTAAATAAAAGTAAACAACAATGATGTTAGGACCTAACAAAACTTATTGACACCACACATTTATAACTATTTTTAAGAGTGAGTGCTGAAATGTTTTAAATAATGTAAAGTTGTTGATAATCAGCTGCAAGTAATTCTATTTAAAAATAATTTGTCTGAACATCTGGAAAATTTTTCTTTCTCTCCTCTCCTCTTTCCTTTTATCTCCCTCCCTACCTCCCTCTTTTCCTCTCTCCATCTCTCTCCCCCTCTCACTACATGTCCCTCTCATTCTCTCTCTCTCTTTCCCTCTCCTCTTCTCTCCTCCCTCTCTCCCTCTCTCAGCCATTCCTTATCTCCTCTCATTCTCTCTGTCCCTCCCTCTCAGTCCTTTCTCTCTCCTTCTCACTTCCTCCCTCCTCTCTCTCCTTATTCTTCCCTCTCTTTCCTCCTTTCTCTTCCTCCACTCTCCTTCTTTCTCCCTCTCAATCCTTTCTCCTTCCCCCCAGTAGTTACACAAATGTATTATGATCAACTATCTTTGATGCATAGTCTTTAAATAAATTAAATTTTCATATATCATGTGGGAAATCATAAGCAGGATACTGAGTATCAAAATCTGAGCAAATATGTTTTAAGGATAAATATAATTTTAACATATCTTTTTATTTATAAGTACAATAAATTTATTTCTTTTGAAATTAAGATTACATTAATTTATAATACTATAAATGTTTTAGTGTAATCATTTCATGCGTTCTCAAATGATAAAATTCAGAGTTTGAAAATGTTTACTTTTGCTATAAAATAGTAATACAAAAAGACAAATTTGAGTATTATTTGTGAGAGTCATGCCAGATGACCAGTAGTTATGCCAAGTGAGTAGAATGCCAATGAAAGTCCTGTTCTTAAAAAAAAGCATATACCTGTCCACTTATACAAATAATAGTTAAATGTATATAACATAATAATATATATAACAAATAGATACCTCTATTTTAAATTGATAAGCTATTCTTTATTCAGATTTTTTTTTTTTGCTTCTTGAAAGCAGAGTTGTTGCTTGATAGTTCTAATATGTGGAAATATGCCCATAAGATCTTGAGTTCAATCCTAGGTAATATATGTACCTTTTTTCTCTCATCAAACAAACTGAGTGTAGGTCTGTAGAAACAATTTCTAACCCCAAAGGAATATAGCAAGGAATTACCAGGATTGACAGCCAATCATGTACAATTACTTGAGGTAGTACATTTAAATAGATTTTGTTCAAAATCAGCATATAATCAATAAGTTTCATAATAAAAACATTGTTGTTAATATGTTAGAATAAAATAAAAATTTAAAGACACAAAACATGAGAACCTAAATATAAAAAATAATGAAATAGAAATACAAAAATGATAATTGCTGATGAGAAAAATAAAAGACTACATCAAAAACTAACCATGAAGAAATTTAGCAAATATTCTGATATATTAGAGAAAGTAGTAGAAAGAAATATTAAATTCTCAATGTGTAATTTAATCAGTATAGCTAAAATAGTTTTCTTTAATTATCTTACAGGATAATAAAATTTTGTTTATACTTCACTACTACAGAAGAATGTCAAAATATTCTTTTATTTCATAGATGATGTGTTTAATGCTTAGAAATGTAGAGCAAACATGAAAAGAAATTTGAAGGAAAAAAAATCCCCAAGCCCTGAGCCCACACAGAAAAGACGGTAAGAACAGCCTAAATCCCCCCAAACCCTGTCCTTATGGACCCTAACTCGGTGGGGATGGGTCATCACCCTTAAATTTGGCCTGTGCAAAACAGCTTCTCTCTAACGCTTCCCCTTTCAAACCCTCCCTGCTGCCATCGACTAGAAAATATTATGTTAAATGAAGTAAGCCAGAAAAAGGATAAATACAGAATGATATCACTAAGGGGTATTTGGAATAACTCCATGAAGAAAAACAATGGTCTAAATGGTAGATATTCTGAACACTGTAGGTACCAGGGTATAGTGAGGATAAGGGACAAATCAAGTGGAAGAGGAGAAACACAAAACCTTTATTCTGTTTTATACTGCAACAGAAAATAATAATAACTTGCCACATCTGCCTCCCAATTTTTTCTTACTTTTTATTCATTTTTTTTTTACTTTTTAGATTTTATTTATATTTATAATTTCCAGACAGGGTTCTTGCTCATTTTTTTATAGAACCATAGAATATGAATCATCTTGTTTGCCTCATCATATTTCTTTGTCTTCCTACAAATTAAGAAAAAATGTGGATGTGACCCAGGGGCCAAGCGGTCTCAAGAATATTGAGTGGAAATAAAAATGGTCAGACCTAAATACCCAAACCAAAGTCAATGACAATAGAAACAAGTGTCCCAAATTATAACAAGCTATATACAAAAGGCATCTGTTACACTAGCAGATCAGAGGGTTAATGGTGGAGGTATGGGTTGCATGCTGGGAACTATGCTGTGGGAAATTAACTTTGGTGGTGGGAATAGCCCTAATTCACTGTCACTTCGTACCTTAAATACAACTGTGAAAGATGTGTAATGTACATTGGTCTCATTAAAAATTAGAAAAAAATCACTAAAGACTATGGTTAAAATTAATTTGATACTATAATGAATAAGTATATTTAATTTCATAATAATATATAAAATAACACTCACATTTTGGATTCTTTATATTAATTTTAGCTTAGTTTACTTAATATTATTTGAAGATTAAAGTATTAAACTTAATCTTATACACATACAGAGCAAGTGGACTCTGATATGCCACATAATTCAGTCTGAATTACCCATTTTCAGTCTATCTCCCATTACCCTATGGGGGTAGTAATTAACTCACGTTTTAATACGAAAACCAAAAACAAAAAATATATCTTTAAAATTTGAAACATGATTACCCTAACCATTTGCAAGTTTCTTAATTTTAGCAATATTTTATTAGTAAGAAAACAGTTTTTGTGACCTCAGAATATGTGTATGTAACATATAAATAACTTGAAGTACTTTGTAATTAATATAAAATAGGACTCACTACCAGGACATAATAGAAATAACTAAACTAAAAATAATTTTAAGAGAATATCAATAAAACCATTTGAAAAAATGTATGTTTATTTTTCTGCTAATAATGCAATAAAAGGTACAAAATATTTTATAATAAACCTTTCTAAAAACACTAATAAAATATATTTTCTTCAAATATATAGAAATACAAATTTCATAAGATCAAAGAATCCTATTAATATTTTATTGCTTAAATAGGAATCATCCTGAACAATAGGTTTTCCCCTAAACAGAACCAAAATAAAAACATCTAAATAGAAATTTATTATTTATCTATCTTTTAAATAGACACTAAAAAGCTAATAACATAATATCTGTATTTGCTTTATATAATGTTTCATCAATGTATCATGAATTACTATGATTGTGAATATTGTGGAATATTTATATATTAATTTTTTGATGTAACCGAACTGATCTTTGACTTTCTTAATTTTGAAACATAAATTGTGCATTATTTAAAAAGATTACCCAATTAGCTCTGGAAGAGAAAAATATTATGAATAGATTGTCTTTTCTTTTATTATGCTACATTTATAAAAAATATAACTCCATTTTATTTCAGTATTTACTTCAAACTTATTGAATAGTTAATACGGACTAACTATTAAACATCTATTTTTTTCATATACTATGCTCAATTTATGTTATCTTTCTCACTTAAATTTTATCTTTATGTTATATGCATGGCATTCTGCAAATAGCAATGATTTTATATTTCTCTCTAAGGTAATCATGGTTGTTATAGTATTTATATTTAGCCAGGTTGTAAATCTTAAAATAATAATTTACAGTTAGGTAGATTACAGGTAAAATTTATGCACTGTCTCTATGACAGCTAATTTGTTCCTCTCTCTTTTCTCTCTCTCTCAGTCTCTCTCTCTCAGTCTCTCTCTCTCTCTCTCTCTTTCTTTTTCAGACACTGTGGTTTATACTATTGTGATGAAAGAGTGCCTTGCATATCACTTTCTTCCCTTTTAGCACAGAATTCTTGTCCAGATAGAAATCTTGCCACAAAGTGGTGAGTGCAGTTAAAGTGGAGTAGGTCTACTATGGAAATCAGAGTTGGAATTTGGTGCTATTATTGTAAATAGTGCTGTGAAGAACATAGGAGTGCGGAGGATATTTTATATTTTATATATTTTTATATATTTTATATTATATATTATACATTTATATTTATTTATATATATTTAATATATCATAGATATTTTATTTATATTTTATATAATATTTACTATATATTATATTTATTATATACTTATATAATTATATATTTTATACATAATAAAATACATTTATATTTCATATTCCTGAGGTATATTTCTAATTGTGGTACTGCTGGATCATATGGAAGCTCAATTTCTAGCTTTTCGGAATAAAATTTGTATTGCATTCTTAAAAGGCTGGTTAGTCTGCATTTTCACTAGCAATGAATGATAGTTTCTTTCTCCCCAAATCCATGCCTGCACTGGTTGTTAATTTTTATTTTCATTTTTATGTGCAAGTCTCTGGTATGGGGTGGTATCTTATTGTTGTGTGTATTGATTGTCTTTGGATTGAAGGTCAATTCTTCTATGAAGTTTATAATTGAACTATACAATACAGGTATCGTAAGTTTGAGACTGATAATATACATCCTAAGTAAATTAATTTGCACTTTATGTTTAATGTGCTAAAGTTAATATAAATTTCAAAATTAAATACCTAACAAGTTAAGTACATTAGAGTTTTCTCTAGATTTAGAATACTGCTATATAATTCTGAAGGAGACATAATATTCAAATTGCGCAGTGTATTCGTTGTATATGAATGACCAGCCTAAGTTTGTATAGGAATACCTACCCAGTTGTATTCTTTACAACAATTCTGTGATTTTT
This sequence comes from Crocidura indochinensis, assembly GCA_004027635.1. Lineage (NCBI taxonomy): Eukaryota > Metazoa > Chordata > Mammalia > Eulipotyphla > Soricidae > Crocidura > Crocidura indochinensis. The sequence goes on along the minus strand of PVKC010003112.1, from coordinate 30,583 downwards.
TTTTTTATTACTAACCAAATTTGTAAGAAAATACATCACATTTTGCTTGAGGAAACTTTGCATAACTAACAAAAGAAAACTGACGGGGGCCCGGGAGATAGCATGGAGGTAAGGCATTTGCCTTTCATGCAAAAGGTCATCAGTTCGAATCCCGGTGCCCCATATGGTCCCCCGTGCCTGCCAGGAGAAGTTTCTGAGAATGGAGCCAGGAGTAACCCCTGAGCACTACCGGGTGTGACGCCCCCCAAAAAAAACAAAAAACAAAAAAACAAGCAAACAAAAAAAAAGCATCAAAAATGCATGTAGAATCAGAATGATAAAATTAAAAATAAAATAATTAATATTTCTGGCAACATGCTAAACACATATAGAAATTATCTCTATAAATCAAGCTTTTAATATATAAATTATACTTTCCACTTATAAACGATACCGTATTTATTCAACTATAACGCGCAAAATTTTCTACCAAAAAAGAAATCAAAGTTTGGGTGCACGTTCTAAAAGATGGTTGGGTGGGGTGGCAGTGGCGGCTGGTCCAATGAGAGCACAGGCGGATTGTGAGTACGCATTGCGCCTTTTTCGGGCTGCAGAAACCTGGCCTATCTCTCGTGACATCCTGGGTTCAAACATCATGGGAAGACAGACCAAAAGAAATGATCATCAAGAGTTTTTGGAAGACAGGCATCAGCAATCAAATGGACGGCACAGAATACGACCTGCTGTGGAATTCAGACTGAGAAGAAAGCCAAGAAACTGGAGAAACAAATGAAAGTTCCTGCCAACTGGGACACTGATGAAAAATGAACTCGAGAAGAATAGGAACAGCTCTTTAGTGTCTCTGATGATGAAATTGACTTTGAAGAATTTTAAATAAATATTGTTAGCGGTCATTTTATTTCGATATTGTGTTTATACAAGTTTACATTGTCAATAAATGATTTTTTAATAATGGCCGCAAGTTTTCAACTTTTTTTTTTTTTTTTTTTTGGTTTTTGGGTCACACCCGGCAGTGCTCAGGAGTTACTCCTGGCTCCATGCTCAGAAATTGCTCCTGGCAGGCACGGGGGACCATATGGGGCACCGGGATTCGAACCGATGACCTTTTGCATGAAAGGCAAACGCCTTACCTCCATGCTATCTCCCGGGCCCCAAGTGTTCAACTTTTTTTGTCAATTACAATGCTTGGTGTGAAACAAAATTTTATACCGATTTTTAATCGAAAATTAGGGGCGCACGTTATACTCAAATAAATACAGTATATGTGAAAACAAATGACAAAAATGTTGAGAAATTAGAAATAGAAAAGCGTGTTGAAAGCTAAAATAGCTTCCGTCCTATAGGGATGTATGTTTGTGTGTGTGTGTGTGTGTGTGTGTGTGTGTGTGTGTGTCTGTGTGTGTATACATAAACCAATGATAAAATAGGACCGAAGTGATAATACAGAGTGGAGGTTTTTGCTTTGCTCGTGTCAGACCCAATTGGATTCCTTTCCATATGGTCCCCTGAGCCTGCCAAAATAATTTCTGGGTGCAGAACCAGAGTAACCGCTGAGGGCAGCCGGGTGTGGACCAAAGGAAAAAAAAATAAAAAGAGTAAATCGGTATTTATAAAATCTCTAATAAGCTATGTTTAATCTTCATAGAAATAATAAAGGGCTATACTTCTGTTAGCAACATGGAAACCTTTATAGAATAATTGCTGCCCAATGAGTGTTGAGGGAGCAAATTAATTCTGATTCTATACAGCTCTAGATACACTGAAAAATAGAAGATTCCAAGGGTTGGATGAATGGAAGGAATAAATAGAATCAGTTTTAAAGTACTGTTTTACAGGTATAGCTGTCTATCAACATAATATATCATCTTTAAAAATTATTCATAATTGAAACTCATGTATAATTCCTTTGGTAGTATAAAGCATAATAAATTTCCCAAGTATAGTAGTTAAATTAATTTTATGCATCAAAAATGTGTTCAATCTTAAACTTAAATATCATTGAATATGGCCTTATTTTTAAATAGGAGCCATGAAAAAATTGTCCATTTAAACATTTCTATGTGGAATCATTCTGGATTGGATGACCCTAAATTCAAGAAGCAGTCTTTGTAGAAGGAAGAGAGAAAGATTTGACAGACAGCTAAAAAATGCCATAGGATAGATCCATGTAGGACTTAGGTTAGCACAGATAAGATGTGTCACAAGCAAAAAAGTCTAGGGGAGGTAGGTAAGCAAGAATTACTTTAGTAGCTCAGAGGTGTTTTTGCACCCCTTGATCTTACATTTTTTGACCACTAGGAATGTGAGAAAACGGCTTTCCGATACTTTTTTTTTGTTTTTTGTTTTGTTTTTTTTGGTTTTTGGGTCACACCCGGCAGTGCTCAGGGGTTACTCCTGGCTCCATGCTCAGAAATTGCTCCTGGTAGGCACGGGGGACCATATGGGGCACCGGGATTCGAACCGATGACCTTTTGCATGAAAGGCAAACGCCTTACCTCCATGCTATATTCCGGGCCCCGGCTTTCCGATACTTTAAACCATCATAATTGTAACAACTTCGTATAGCAGTGCTAACAGTCTAATTTATAATGCATGTTTAAATCATAGAATTTAAATTTCAATGTCTGTCTTAGGCTAAGAAATATATATGGGGCTGTTATCCTCAAACACAATTTCTAGTACATTATTTAATACTGACTAAATGAGAATCTTTATCAGTAACAAGCACCCCAGGTGATTCATATCCTCAAGCAAAAGTTGGAAAAATAACTAGTAGGGCCAAGGAGCTCAAGATATTTTTAATAATTTCTGTCTGTGGTTTTCAATACATCTCCTAGGGCTTTCTTAGCCTCCCATTTTTCTGCAAATTCTTATTAGTGATTAATGCGCATACACACATATACACAAATACACAAAATTGTAACTAAAGACAAATATAAAAGTATGTCACAAAACTAAAATAAGAAGCAGAAAATTCAGCTGAACTGAGAACCATTTTCAGAGAAAAATAATCAGAATGTTTCTATATAAACACATTAAGCATTACAAAAAGTAGTTAGGTCATCAGAGTTTGCCCGGAGTAATTTCTGAGCACAGAGACAGGAATAATGCCTGAGTGCTACTGGGTGTGACTACAAAACAAACAAGCAAACAATATTCCAGAGCATTTAATTGCAAAAATTAGTTTATCTGCATCTTAATAGCATTATCAAATAAAGTGATAAAATATAAACCACTTTGGTCTCACAATTTTAATAGAAATTTGGAATAGATGAGATATTAAAAACATAAATTCAACCTTTATCATGTTTGATCTTTTCTCCAAGGAATAACTTGGAAATAATGTATAAGAAGAGCTATTTTATATCTAAAAATAATTTCAATGAGTTTTTAAAAATAGTTTGTGATGTTTATATGTAGTTTTTTATTAATAAAATAAGAAACTGCTTTGATTGTTGTAAAATGAAAAATCATACTATTAGTATTAAATGTTTCTTTTAGGTAAAACAAATTTTTATTAAAATATGACAATTTCATACAATAGTATTTATTTATTATATACCATATCAAATAGATACTAGAAAAATATAAAGTACCATTTATACAATATAAGATACAAGTAAATATAAATGAATATGTAATTAATTTAATAGCATATCCTCAGAGATTTAATTTGGAAGTCTGTTTTTCCATGAATGATGTTAGCAATTTCTTACTAAAAGATTTGTCTTTATTATAAGAATTATATTACAAGTTTAAAAATTAGGCTATGAGTCCTTTGGATTTTTTACAAAGATAATATATACATATGTGTATCTATATTCATATATATAATCTTTTTATTATTACTGAACTATTGTAAGGATTACAACTCTCTTGTAGATTTATTCACTTTTGTTGGACACTGAAGATGTATACATTTCAAAGATCTTCCTTATCCTCAAATTTAGAATGTCTATATGAGTGAAGTTCTTTACACTCCATACTACCATTCTTTAGAAATCCACTTTGTACCTAACCTTCTCGAATTATTTTTAATTCTCTGTCCATAAAACAAATATTTTGGGCCAGAACAATAGCAAAGCAGGTATGTGCATACATTTGTTTTATATATTTATATATAAGATTTTTGTTTGTTTTTGTCAGGGGGCTACACCCGTTGATGCTCAGGGGTTACTCCTAGCTATGCGCTCAGAAATAGCTCTTGGCTTGGGGGGACTATATGGGACGCCAAGGGATCAAAACACAGTCCATCATAGGCTTGCGCTTGCAAGGCAGATGCTTTACCTCTAGCGCCACCGCTCCGGCCCCTCATATATAATCGTTTTATAAATCATATATATATGTATAGATAGATAGATAGATGGTAGATAGATAGATAGATAGATAGATAGATAGATAGATAGATAGATAGATAGATAGATAGATAGATATGTTCAACCCTTAGGCAGCTAACAAGGCAAACACCATACATGCTGTTTTTGCTCCAGTCTCAAAATATTTTATTTTATGGATTGAACATTTAAAAATTGCAAGAGTGTACGTTGCAGATTAGATTTCCAAGAGTGGTGATGAGGATTCTAAAGGGTTTCACTCATATAAATATTCAAATATGAGGATAAGGATTGAACATTTAAAAATTGCAAGAGGGGGCCCGGGAGATAGCATGGAGGTAAGACGTTTGCCTTTCATGCAAAAAGTCATCGGTTCGAATCCCGGTGCCCCATATGATCTCCCGTGCCTGCCAGGAGCAATTTCTGAACATGGAGCCAGGAGTTACCCCTGAGCACTGCTGGGTGTGATCCAAAAAGCAAAAAAAAAAAAAATAATAATAATAAAATAAAATAAATAAATAAACATTGCAAGAGGGTAAGTTGCAGATTAGATTTCCAAGAGTGGTAATGTGGATTTTAAAGGGCTTCACATTCAAATATGAGGATAAGGAAGATGTAGACTTCGAAATATAAACACCCTAAGTGCCCAACATAAGTGAACTAGTTTATTAAAACGTTGTGATCTTCACAATGGTTCTGTAATATTTATTACTAAGCCAAAATTTTAAGAAAAACATCATATTTTGCCTGAGAAAACTGCTTAATTATCCTAGACATCATAAAAGCTGACTGATTCCAAAATTTCTTACATATTCTATATATCATATGGGTTATTACAATATTTTTGAAAGGTAACATAATTTTTGTATAAATGGGAAGCGTTAGCTAATCACATGGCTCATATTTTTCACTGTAACCTCAATTTTTATTATTACTAACTCTAATATATATATAGTATAGCTATATAGTTCATTATTTTTAAACCATGTTGATAATCTGTAAGGAAGTTGAGGCATTTTATTTTTATTTTGTTTTATGTTTTAGGGGGTTTGTTTAATGTGACAGTGCTCAGGGTATACTCCTGGCTCTGCACTCAGATTTCAATCCCAGTATATCTTAGGGGACCATAAGGCTTAATGGAGATCCAACCAGATTGGTCATAGTTAAGACAAATACCCTAAGAGCTGTCTTTCCTCTCCAACCCAACTTGAAACACTATACTTTACTGAAAACATGAAATATCAGCTGCACAATAAAAAATAATATTTAATATTGCCTTTCTGGAGAGCAGAATCTAAACTACAGAAGAAAATAAGCCTATGTATTGTAAATTTTCACATATAATATTTGAATATTATATTCTATCGATTTTCTAGGCCATTTATTATTTTTAATTATAGCAAAGAACAGTTATAACTCTAGTTATTTCAAAATATACATTTTAATGAAATCAATGTTGATATTTTGTATAATTGTTCTCTAGAGCTGTTTTATGTTTTAAAATGAATATTCCATGCAGTTTGAAGTTTATTAAGTTTATTTTATTAAATCAAAGTTTATACATATTGTGCATTTGGTTGTAAAGTATCTTCAAAGTCATTTAAGGAAAATTTTGGAGAAGAGCTGCATTTAACCTATGAAAGATCAGAGGTAGATTGATGTCATGTTTGATTGCTAGCTTCTTAACAAACTTATATCACATAAAAATCATAAAAGCTTGTCTGTATGATTATTATTATTATTATCATGATTTAATTTGTCTATGATTTAAATAAATTATTAAGGATCTACTTAAAATAAAACAGGTCAAAGATCTAATAAAGGCTTTCTAATGATCAAAATTTTTCATTATTTATTTTCATATTTAATAATATTTTATAATGTCTTAGTGATTTGAGTCTGATCCCCAGTTTATATGTATTTAATGTATCTTCAAATTACAGATTACTTTTGCAATATATAATGTGTGTGAATAGATAGAACTGGGAAGAAATCATGTGTTTTCAAAAATAATAAGCATCAAGGAGCCCCTATATTTGATTAGTCTAGACGTTGAATAGGAGAGAAGAGATATTGTGAAAATCACTTCATTAGTCAGTATTTGATAATTTAACAAGTAAAATTAACAGATACTATATAATTAACTGTTGCTTCTTTAAAAATTGTATTCTTCTCTCTACTGATATTTTGTAAAGGTTATTAAGAAGATAAAAACTTAAATATCAATAGGGATTCAGTAGTCTAATATAAATAAAGTTTTAAGTATATAAAGTCAGGATATTTTAAATAGAGACATTGAAATTGATATATTTCAAGCAAATAAGCAAGCAAACAAACAAACAAAAAAGGCAGAGACCCCTAACCAATCAAATTTCAGCTTTGCTTGTTTTGTGACTGACATCTCCTGGGGTAGCCTGGAACCAGACTGCCTTCCCTCTTCCAATCAATATTTCAAAAAGTCCCAACACAAGCATCTGTGATCCAGAGACTTCATCCAAGTCTGTGCCTAGTAGTCAGCACGCACCAGAGACTCACCAAACTCTCTAAATGAGGCACAGCTGGCAGGAAAAAGTATCATTTAAGGGCATCATTATAATGAATAATTTTAATACTTTCCACAAAATTCCTCTTCATTAAAAAATTTTTTTTTTTTTTGGTTTTTGGTTTTTGGGCCACACCCAATGATGCTCAGGGGTTACTCCTGGCTATTTGCTCAGAAGTCGCTCCTAGCAGGCATGGGGGACCATTTAGGGAACCAGGGGATTGAACCGCAGTCTGTCCTAGGTTAGCGCAGGCAAGGCAGGCACCTTACCTCCAGCGCCACCACCCGGCCCCCATTAAAATTTTTTAATTCATTGCCATTTTGTTGTAGCAAACAATGTTAAGTAAATTATTTATGCCTGCCAAAAGGCAGACTTTTGAATGATTGGGGACCTAATGGCAAGGATGAATAGAATATTACACTTGGTGGAATTTGTGTTGGAATACTGAATGCTGAAATAAGTAAATATCTATATTATGAAGAAATCTATTAACAGCAGTGTCTGAAATAAATTTTATCTAATTTAAAAACCACATTCAATTTCCAACTCTTAGTCAAATTGTAACCTAAATTTGAACATGGATAAAAATGGAATAATCATTATGCTGAGTGAAATAATTCAGTGGGAGAGGGAAAACAGAAATTTTCACTCATCTGTGGAATATAAGGAAAATAAAAGACAATGTGGAGATAATATTCAGAAACAAAAATGATGAGGATTATTAATACCAGTCCACGGTAGGAAGCTTGCCACAAAGAGCCAGAGTGCATTTAGAGTAGGTAAGGGTTTGCTATGAAAGTGACATGCATGGCACCCCTTAATTAACAGTAGTACAAACCACAGAACTGAAAAGGAAGAGAGAGAAAGAGGGGTATGGAGGAAGAGAGAAAGGGAGAGAGAGAATATGAAGTTAAATGCTCCCCCAGAAGCAGGTGAAGGAGGGTGGATGGGAGTTAACTTGGCATTAGGGAGGGTGAGAGGGAAACTGTTGTCATTGGTGGCAAGTAATGCTAATGGTGAAGGTTGTTGTATATTGTATGACTGTAATTCAATCAAGAACAACTTTATTTGTGGAAAAAAAATATTATGAACAGCTTAGTAACTATGGTGTATAAATTTAAAGAAAAAATAACCCTAAGAAAAAGAAAAATAAGTTCTATGAAGGCATATTTTAATGTATGTGTTAAAACCCTCTAATTTATGAAATCTTTTCTCATAATAGTTAGAAAGTCCATACCTATTCCTGAAATAAAGCAAACATGTTGGAAAACCTGTTTTAGTTCTGTACTGTTTCCCTCTATATTACTGAGACAAATTATAATAAAAATACTAATATTTTTTGTGTGTGTGTGGTTTTTGGGTCACACCCGGCAGTGCTCAAGGGTTACTCCTGGCTCCATGCTCAGAAATTGCTCCTAGCAGGCACGGGGGACCATATGGGGGCACCGGGATTCGAACCAATGACCTTTTGCATGAAAGGCAAACGCCTTACCTCCATGTTATCTCCTGGGCCCCTAAAAATACTAATATTTTAACTTTAATTTTATGTAATAAAATATTTTTATATTTTTTTAAATATGAGGATCAGTAAATAGTGCTTTGTTTTTTTTTTCCCCACTAACAAAAGCAGGCAACCTAATCATTATTGGAGTTTAGTATCCTGAATTTATAGAAATTACATAATGGTTTATCAAAGACACACTACCAGGCTAGACTGCTTATAACTTTATAATATATCATGCATGTCAACAATAATGCTGATTGCCTCCTTTACTACAAATGTCACTTCATGAGTTACTCTACTTGAAAATTTTAACCATTATAGGTAAAACATTAGTAGTCTTGTTTGTTTTGTTTGTTTGTTTGTTTGTTTTGATTTTTGGGTCACACCCCTGACCTTCAGGGATTACTCCTGACTCTGCGCTCAGAAATCCCTCCTGTCTTAAGGGACCATATGGGACTCCAGGGGATCGAACCAGGGTTTGTCCTAAGTCAGCTGAATGCAAGGCAAATGCCCTACCACTGCGCCATAGCTCCAGCCCCTACTAGTAATATTTTGACATTAATTTAAGAGTATTATGTTGGCCTTAAAATAACCATATTCTAATAAAAACCTTTGATGTTTAGGTCAACTTATTTTAGCCAAGGAGATTATTACCACTTCATAATGAGATTCATTTTGAGGTGACCATGAAAGTACATTCACAGGCCAGAAAGACTGTAATAAAATGTTTCAAGTTATAGTTATCAAAAATAAAGTTATTTAGTGGAGATTACAGTGCTTGAATCTTCTGTCTGTACCACAAATAGCATGTTTCATTCACACTTACCACAAGATGTCATTTCATCTGTCTGGTCACCACAGTCGTCTTCTCTATCACACAGCCATGCTCTGGGGATGCAGCGCCCATTTGCACAAGAAAACTGGTCCACCTGGCATGTTCTGGCTATAGTTATCAAATAATGCACAGAGAATAAATGTAGAAGTCTTTGAACATCAAGCAATATAAAATATACAGTATATGGTATTAGAGAAAATGATTTAACCAAAGAACTTTTATATTTATTATATGCCATTCTCTTCTCCTTAGAAAGTTTACAGTTAGGGGCCAGAGCGATAGCGCAACGGTTGGGAATTGGCTGTGCAAGGTGCTAACCCAGGAGAGACCTGGGTTCAATCCCCAGGATCTCATATGGTCCCCAAGACAGGAGCGATTTCTGAGCACATAGTTAAGAGTAACCCCTGAGCATCACCGTATGTGCCCAAAAACCAAAATAAATAAATAAATAAATAAATAAATAAATAAAAGAAGGTTTATAGTTAAGCTGCTAAGTGACAAGATACTTAACTACTAACTCTCATATGCTTCTTGTTTTCTTTTGTTTTGTTTTTTGAGCCCACACCCGGTGAATACTCAGTGGTTACTCCTGTATATGTGCAGAAAATGCCCCTGGCTTTTTAAATGAAATTACAAATTCATGATCAACATTTTTCTAGATATATACTTATGAAAAAGGAGGTGAGTTAAATTTGACTCTGCTTTTACTTAATAACGTTAGTTGTGTTAGTATTTAACAATAAAGTAAGGGGTAGGAGCCATAGAACAGCAGGTAGGGCGCTTGCCTTGCACATTCTCGACCTGAGTTCGGTCACCTGCATCCCGCATGGCCCCCTGAGCATGCTAGGAAGGCCTTCTGAGCAAAGCTAAGAATAGCCCCTGAGCATCGCCGGGTGTGGTCAAAAATGACAAAAAAACAAAACAACAACAACAAAAAAAAACCAATAAAGTAAGACTAGGTTGCCCTAATCTAGGGGTAGGATTTTGAATGGTATCTTAAACGATTTGGTTGCAAATCACATAGGATCAAATCATTCTAAAATTTTCCAAGAAGTTTTTTTTTTTGATAACAAAAGATCCAGAGTCTGCATCAATAATGCAGAAAAAATGTCTTATAAAACATAGTTTTAGCCTTTAGATAGATTGTATTATTTACTTTTATAAACCAAAATTATAAATTTGGGCTCTCAAGAGTTTTAAATAACATACATATAAATATTGATTTCTATGTTAATAGAGAGTGTTTAAAATTATTCAGTAAAGGATTATGTTTAATAACAAGTATGATTATTTTTCTATTAAATGAGGTCAACTTTTGAAAGCATGCAAATTGTGATAGATTTTCTATGTCCAAAAACTTATTTTCTATTTTCCTATATGATTTATTTTTTAATTTATTTAAAACGCTATTTGACTTTTTCTTTTTTCCATTTTTATTTTGGGTCTCACTCAGAAATGCTCAGGAGTGGATCTGGTTTTGCACTGAGGAACAACTACTGGCTGTGCTCGGGGCAGTATATGGGATGCTAAATATCAAATCCAGCTCAGGCAAATGAAACATAAGCAACCTTCCCACTGTACTATCATTCTGACTCCTATTTGACATTTTTAATCTTAATAATATTTATATTTAAACACCACGGTTTGTAGTTTGGTTTCAGTCATTAAAAGTTCACCCTTCTTCATCACTGCAACTTTTCTACCACCAATACCCGCCCAAATCACTACTTTTCCACCCCTACCTGTCTTTATGATTGGCATTCTATTCATCTCACTCACTACTATTGTTATGATTGTTGTTAATATAATTATTTCCCTACCTGGACTCAATCATCTTTATGGTAAGCTTCATATCTTGGGCTAGACCTTTTAGCTCTCATCTGTATTGTCTTTGTATCTTATTACCTTACTCTCTTTTATTTTTCTTAAATCCCACAAATGAGTGAGACTATTCTGGTTCTTCCTCTCTCCCTCTGACTTAGTTCACTCAGGATAATTTCCATGTCCAGCTATGTATTAAGAAAATTTCATGCCTTCATTTTTATGGAGAGCTGCATAGTATTTCATTGTGTGTTGTGTAGTTTCTTTAGCCACTCATCTGTTGGCAGGCCTCTGGGTTGTTTACAGATTCTTTTTGTTTTGTTTTATTTTGGCCACACCCAGTGATGCTGTGGGGTTACTACTTTCTATGAGCCAGAAATTGCTCCTAGCTTTGGGGACCATGTAGGACTCTGAGGGATCGAACCACTGCCCATTCAAATTCAGCCTCCTGCAAGGCAAACACCCTACCACTGCACCATTTCTCTGGCCTCTTTATACAGATTCTTACTATTGTAAATAGTGATGCAGATAATACAGACATGCAGAGGGCATTTTTTTAGTTGTGTTTTTGTGTTCCTAAGTTACATCCTAGAAGTGGTATTGCTAGATTTCCTATTAGGTTTCTTTTTAGGAATATCCATATTGCTTTCCAGAAAGGCTGGACCAGACAGCATTCCTACCAGCAGTGAACACGAGTTCCTTTCAATCCATATCCCCGCCAGCACTGACTATTCTTTACTTCGTGATGTGTGAAATTCTCTGTGGTGTAAGATGTTAGCTCATTGATGTTTTGATTTGCATCTCCCTGATGATTAGTGATGTGGAACATTTTTTTCATATCTAATTTGGTCATCTGTATTTCTTCTTTGAGGAAGTGTCTGTTAATTTCTTCTTCCCATTTTTTATGTTTTCGGATATTTCTTTCTGTTACATTCTGTCAGTATCTTGTATATCTTAGGCCCTCGTCGCTTTTCTGATGGGGATTGGGTGAATATTTTCTCTCATCCTGTGCGTAGATTTTATGTACTGCTCACAATGGCTTTTGAGGTGCAGAAGCTTCTTAGCTTAATGTAGTTTCACTTTTTTTGCTTCTATATCTTTGCTTCCACTGGTTTGGACAGTGGTGTTTACTCCTTACAGATACATGAAGTCTTTCAGTCATGGAGTGTTTACCTATATTTTCTACTATATACCTATACTGAGTGTGATATCAAGGTCTGTAATCCATTTGGATTTGATCTTTATTTACTTGGTGTTAGAAGGCGAACTATGTTTATTTTTTTGCATATGGCTGACAATTTTCCCAACACTACTTGAAGAGGATTTCCTTTCTCCATTTTGTGTTTCTTGAAACTTTATCAATGAGTAATTGATTACATGTCTGCTGAACATCCACTGAATACTCAAATCTATAGCATTTACCCCCGGGTCTGTCTTTATTCCAATACCATGATTTTCCAATGATTATTTCTTTGCAATAGAATTTTAAGTTGGAGAACATGATGCTTCCCATCTTTCTCTTCTAAGGGTTACTTTAGCTATTCGATGTTGATTATTGTTCTAATTTAATCTCAGGAGTGTTTAATTCACTTCTTTGAAGAATGTCATGGGTATCCTTAGAAGAATTGCATTAAATCTTTACAATGTTTCAGGGAGTATTGTTATTTTAATGTTGTTAATCCTCCCAATCTATATATAGATCTCAATAAAGGTGTCTCAAACTTTTTGTGCCTTCGTGTGTGTGTGTGTGTGTGTGTGTCCTTTGCATCTTTACTTAATTGACTCCAAAGTATTTTAGATTCTGTGGCACATGTTAGTTTTGTTTGTTTTTTGGGGGGCACACCCAGCAGTGCTCAGTGGTTACTCCTGGCTCTGCATTCAGAAATCGCTCCTGGCAGGAATGGGGGGGGATCATATGGGATGCTGGGAATCAAATCTGGGTCAGTCCCAGGTCTCCTGTGTGCATGGCAAATTTTCTAGAATCTCTTCACTAGAGTCTTTAGGTTTTCTAAATATAGTATCATGTCATCAGCAAACAGTGAGAGCTTGACATCTTCCTTTCCTATCTGTATGCCCTTGATATATTTTTCTTGCCTAATTGCTATGGCAAGTACTCTCAGTACTATGTTAAATAGGAGCAATGAGGGGATACAGCATTGTCTTATACAAGATTTTAGAGGAAAAACTTTAGACACGTTCATTCTCTATGATAATTGTCATGGGATTTAGTGTTATCTTTGTGTAGGGATTTGGTGAATCTGTTAATCTGTCTTGTTAAAGCAGACCTTTTAATTACTTAAATTTATTTTGTTTTTGTGTTTAGGCCACACCCGGTGATGCACAGGGCTTACTCCTGACTATGCACTCAAAAATTGCAACTGGCTTAAGGGACCATATGGAATGCCTGGGATCAAATCGAGGTCTGTAGTGGATCAGCCTCATGCAAGGAAATTGCTATACTGCTATGTTATTGTTCCTGCCCCCTATTTGACTTTCTTAATATAATGTTTTGTCCTGTTTAGATACAAATAGGTCTTTCTGAATATCAATACCCATCTTTTCTTATAATTTGACGAGTGAAAGATCTGAAGGATACTGACACTTTTTCTTTTTTCTTTATGCATTTCCTTCCTACAACTCTCATTTTTCCTTGATTTCCTACTTATATGATTACTTTAGTCTTTTATGGTCAGCTTTAAAGAAATATAAATTATGTATTTCCAAATATTTCATTCTAATTTATTTTTAAAAATAAAATCAAGACATTTTCAATACAGCATTATTTTCTTTTCTTATGTCATCTAATACTTTCTTCTAATTACTCAGAAATTATTCTATAAAAATTTCTTAGATTGTATTTCATTTACCAGAATATATATATATATATATATATATATATATATATATATATATAGAGAGAGAGAGAGAGAGAGAGAGGAAAATGCTAATGTGTTTCTAAAAACCTATTTCAAATTGTGATAGTGTAGGACCATTTGTGACACCTCATTAGCTTCGAAGCTGAAAATTTCTCAGGACCTATTACTCTCTAAAGAGTACATAGAGGCTTATCATTAAAGGATATATTCCCTAAAAATTTGTGAATTTGTTGTCTATCAAAACATGGACAAAACAGTCAATTATTTAACCAGCAAAATTGAATTGATTCCATCTGTGAAAGCTATTTTTATCCCGTAAATCTACAAGAACATGAACTCTTTTATCAGGACATAATAAGAGTGACAAAGTCATCACTTCCTATTTAGTGAATTTATATCAATAAGCACAACCTTTACTTTTCTAGTTCTGCTCTCTATGAGAACTAAATTAGTTTGGAAGTGAATTTGGCCAAGTAGCTCTGAAGGATTTTAATTGTATAGCAAATGCTGCTCTAATGAAGAAGAAATGTACAACTTTCAGTTGATTCATTTATCTAGCAATGAATCAGAAAATCATTGTCACAATATGTAGTCTGTATACCCATAGCAAAATATTCTTCTAATCTAGTCTTTTAGTAGTAAAATATATATTTAAGACATATGACAAATAAGGAATAAAAAATGAATAAAACACTAGTCATTATTTCTCAAATTTAACTTTTACATTAAACACAAATTCTTTTTAAAAACTCATGCTTTATTAAAATAAAATCTTAATTTATTTTACAAATAATAAGACATTTTGAAGAATAATTTTTCTTAATGCGATGATATATGCCATGCCTCGATTTAGTAAAAAAAAATCTGAAAAAAGTAAATATTATTTAATGTAAGTAGTACTCTACACTGTAGAAAATATATTTTTAAATTGTCTAGGCTTAGATCTAAGCATGGTCCACAATCAATAAGAGAGGAAGCAGTTTAAAATACAACTTTAAAAGTATATCTGGGTTCTATATATCTCTTATAAGTACAATAAAAATTGTTTTTAATCTTCAGGGTTAATGACTGCCAAGTTACTTACTGTCTCTGTTCCTTACTGTTTCTGGCCCTTTTTATTCTATTTATATATGATTTGCTATTCCATCTTCTACCTCTTTATTTTCTATTCATGTAAACTCATCCTCCAAAATATATGCCAATGTAATTTTCCAATAAATGTCTCTTGTTTTAAGAAAATCAAGTGAATCAGATGATTTGAAATTGCCTGTTACCTTTTCCAAATATATTATTCCTAGAATACTACAATCTTTGCTCTTTTATTTAGATAATTTTCAAACATATTTAATCATATTCTTTATCATTTATATATCAGTAATCACATATAAATTATAATTTTTTTTATTTTTATTTTTTTGGTTTTTGGGTCACACCCGGCAGTGCTCAGGGGTTACTTCCGGCTCCATGCTCAGAAATTGCTCCTGGCAGGCACAGGGGACCATATGGGGCACCGGGATTCGAACCGATGACCTTTTGCATGAAAGGTAAACGCCTTACTTCCATGCTATCTCCCGGGCCCCTATTTTTGTTTTTTTGGGCCACACCCAGTGCCGCTCAGGAGTTACTCCTGGCCATGAGCTCAGAAATTGCCCTGGCTTAAGGAACAATATGGGATGCTGGGGGATAGAACTGTGGTCTGTCCTAGGCTAGCATGTGCAGGGCAGGTGTCTTACTGCTTGTGCCATCACTTCAGCTCACACAAATTATTTTTAATCTTTACAGTTCATATAAATTATTTAAATCTGCAATTTATCAGTTTGCTAAAGTTATTTTGAAAATGTATTTATGTTTCTATTTAACTATTAAATAAATATCTATTTATTTTTCTTACTAATGTACATTGATATTTTAAGCTATTACATTTTTTATTATTAGGGTGAATCAAGTGAACAGTGTTAATCAACATTTATTATAATTTCTTTAAGCATCTGGGTTAAAGTATAACATAGAAATGGAATTGCAGAATTCAAGGTATGCATGCATATCTCGATATAACTGGATTTACCAAGTGACATTTTAGTGTAGAAAATTAATTTAAACACCCTCGAAGAATGTATGCCAGTTCATTTACTTCATAGTCCTGTCAGTGCTTGATTTGGTCTATTATTTACTTTACATTATTAAATTGCTAAACTAAACAATTTTGATACATTTTTAAAGTATAGTTTATACATAACTATATTTAACATTTTTTCTAAGGCAATCAAAGACTAAATTAGTTGCTCACTATTGTGTTTCCATGTGAATCATTTTAGCACTTCAAACTGAATGAGAATGATCTATTTTCTGATTTCTACTTTTGACACTAGAAACATTGTAAGGAATAGTATTTTATGTTTCCATCATCTTATCTCTAGTGCTCTGATAAATATTTATTGAATTAATAGTTTTATATGATAGAAATCATACAACAATGTAAAAGAAAATAGGTATCTGCACAAAATAATTTTGTTTTAGCTATAAAATAGATGCAATGATAGAGAATACAGGGCAGTGGATTCAATTATAAAATAATTCCCATAAGAAAATATTTTATCTCAGACTAATATCTATGTAAACATCTGTATCTAGATATAATAGAAATTACCAACTCAGGAAATGATCTAATATGTTTTTCATATCATCCTAGTATAAAGAGCTAAGTGACCTATTTACTTGTTTTGATATAGGGAATAAAAATAGATCATAATACAACAGAGAACTTGGTTTTCAAATGTGAAATTGCAGATTTATTTTTGTTTTCTTTCTATTCAAATTTTTAACATGTATGCTAATATAATTAGTTACCATAAATACATTAACTGACATTATTAACAATGCTAGAACTGATGCTTGAAATGTAAGCAAGTTGTTTCCTAGAGGTCTTTGTGACAGTATTGGAAATCTCATGAACTAGGATTGATTGTTTTGTTTGCTCTCATAAAAAGCACTGATATTTAATACTTTTTACTATTATTTTTTTATTCTTTGATTTTTGGGGGATACACTCAGTGATATTCAGGTCTTACTCTTGACTCTATACACAGAAATCACTCCTGGCAGGCTCAGGGGACCACATGAGATGCTAGGGATAGAACCTGCTTGCAATTCAAATACTCTACCCGATGTGTTATCTCTTTGATCTCATTATTTTAATACCTAAATTATTTAGTATATAGATTTATAACTATATAAAATATCTGATTTGACAATACAATTGAAATAAAGGTCTCACTTTTATTAATTGAGACAGTGATGACTTTTATTTTAAGGTGTAAACAGTCCTATAATTTACGAGTAAGAATAATAGTCTCAGAATTATACCCTAATTGAAAACTGGACACAATTAAATGAACTGTACTAAAATTCCATTTACACTTCAGAACAATATAGTTTGATGTAAAGGTCAGTAGCATTGAGACTGACTTCATAGATTGAGATTTACATAACAATTCCTAACATTTGGAGACGGGAAATATCAGACTTTTCTTCTGCTCAATATATAAAATAAATACTAGGAACTAAGACTATGTTATGTTAGTGTCTAAATGTTACCTCAGATTTATCAAATATTATGAAAAATATTTTCAACAGCATATGCAGTGTATTGAAATCAATTTTAAGTAATAGACTTGGGGGAACAAGAAAAAGTATAGCAGATAATGAGCTTTTTTTGCATGAATGTGACACAGTATCCCATATGCTCTCCTGAGCTCTCCACGATATATCCTTGAATACAGACCCAGTAAATAAGCGATGCCAACAACAGCTGTGGCTTCAATGTTAAATAAAATTAAAACAAGGTTTTAAACTCAGCATTTGATCAAAAAATATAGAGGAAAACAAGTCCATGAACTCAGCAAGTGTCAGTGTAGTTTTAAAACATTTGATTGAATCATATTCTTAACAAAACATGTGTGAGGAATTTGAGCTTTGGAGATGTAGAATTCTTTTCACAAGATACAGTGCAAAAGCAAGAATGTAAATGATGTATATTTTCCATTAAATCTCATGACATTTTTACAAATGAATTAAAAGGACATTTCTTGATATCCTTATTTTTGCAAAGAGGTGAGAATGTTGATATAGTCTCACATGGTTATTTGTAATAATTAAGAAAATTGTTTTTAGTGATCATACTTAATAACTCATCATACATATTACTTAGTTTTCATTTTTTAAATAGAAGCAGCCTACTGCTGCAAGTCAACATAATTTTTCAACACCAATCTGACTAATAATGACCTTTCTGACTTGTCTTGCAATTAGTTTCACAATCTATACATTCCTATTCAACAAGAATCATGATTGTGAATTATAGTATATGATACAATGAGATAAAGTATAAGAAAATATTAATTGGCTTATTTCAGAGACTTCATTAAAGATAAAAAGAATAATACTACCTAATATATTTGTAATGCTCCAGGAATAAAATACAATACATAAAGATATAAAGATATGCTATTGCAGATGAAAGTAAATACTCATGTTTAAAACTAAAATGTTCTTCTTAGGAAAAAATATAATAAAGTATATGAACAAACATCAAATTCCTTGGTCAAACTGATGTAGTAGCAAAATGTATTGGTTAAATGTGTATTGGCAGTTGACATAGAAGGATTAATAAAGTACCAGTCTATTTGTGACGTGTGGCTTCATCCAAAGATTAAGTAAAAGATAACTTCTGACTTTGTGACCTCAAACTCTGAATTCATTCAGATTCTGAATTCATTCAGAATTCATTCTGAGATTCATTTAGAATAAGAAAGTTTATGTTAGTTCAGAGCATTCACCTATAATATTATGAAACTAACAAAGAATGTTATTTGTGCCTTGTGGGAGCTATATATAGATTAGCAATAAGGCTTTTGCCCTTACATGCAGCCTAACCAGGACAGACTCTGGTTCAATCCCCAGCATCCTATATGGTCCCTTGAGCCTGCAAGGAACTACTTCTGAGTGCAGAGACAGAAATAACCCCTGAGCACATCCGGGTGTGGCAAATAATAATAATAATAATAATAATAATAATAATAATACATAGTAGTGATTTGTGTAGAAAAAAAGGAAGCTTCTACCTGAGCAAGTCTGATTGGATTCATCTTCATTGTTTCCACAATCATTAGCTCCATCACAAAGCCATCTCTTGGGGATACAGCGATTATTCATGCATTTAAACTGATCATCAGGACAGCTGTGATTGACTTGGGCAAGATTGTAGGATATAGAAAGGAGAGAAAGTGTAACAATTTACAATTAGAAAAAAACAGTTTTAATCTAAAGTTATTAAAAACTTTTTATTTTAGCAAAATAATATTACCCATAATATTAGTCCATGCTTTATAAATTAGAGTTTATAATATTAAAGGTGATATTTACATGAAAGTTATTTAGTCATTCAATTTTTTATAAGATTAATCCTTTTTATGTCTTCACTAAAACAATATTATTTCTAAAAGTGTTTCCTTATTTCAATGACAACCAATAATTCAGCTTCAAAATATTTGTAAAGAAATCTGGAAATTGAATTTAAATTTAAAGCGAACCATAGCATATATAAATTATTTGTGTATCAAAAGTTTTTTTTAGAAATCCTCTCCAATAATGTTTGAAATATTAGATAACCCTAAATGCTCTTTTCTTTGTTTAATGTTTCTTAGAAGAAAATATATATTTATATACAAGAATATATATATTTATATATCATATATATGATATATAACTGTTGCTTAAATATGATAATAACTATACTGTTATTTAAAATTTTAATGATAAAAATACTATCATAAGTTTTCCACCAGTACAAAGAAGTAAATAAACAATCTTAAAATATGCCAAATTTATGACTAGTTCTCAGTTAAAGAGTTTTCACATCTAAGGATGTAGCTTTCGATTTTGTGACCGACAAGGACTCATTTAAACTTAATCTTTGGTTATTATCTTTTCTGTGATCTGAAAACTGAATTTGCATGCTTTACTGTTTGTGCAGCAAAACTTCAATAATTTTATGAAGTAATTATTTTGTGCAAGGCAGTTATCTTTCAGTGAATTAAAAATAAACTATGGTAATAGCTTAAGTACGTAAAAATTAGTCATTTTATCATGCTATTTCATAGCAAAAATGTATGCATTTTTGTCATTTTATATAAAAAGTTTTTTATAACATTTCTTAAAAGTAAGGTTAAAGGTAAAGCGGTTTTATCATGTTTTTGAAAGGATATTTTATGCATATAAAACTGGGGGAATTTTGTTTTTTTGATATTACAGGTTGGTTAGTAATTTTATTTTTGTAACTTTAGCAAAATAGCTACATATGAGAATAAAAGCCATTTAAGAGGAACAACATTTTTATGTTTCAAGATTATATGTAAAATTTCTATGAAACTTCATCAAGGAAGCTTGTATAGTTAATTAATAATATAAATGAAAATTCAAAAAGTATTTGCAAATATTTTTCATAGTTTTCAGATATGAATGGAGAAGTTCAAGGGCAAAAAAGTAGAAAAGTAATAGAACAAAGATGAATATTTATGAGTACTTAATCTGAAATAATCTACTGAAATAAATTATATGGTTTTAGAATATAGAGTCACACTTTAGTAATATGATACTGCTCAAAGCTACTGGTGATATGTCTGGAGATATAACACATATGATGTCACTGCAGAAGGTAGCCAGCCTTTCATGCAATCCAATTATTTTCAATCTTGACAACATATATAGTCCCCCGAGTACCACCTGAGTGCAGAGTTAGAAGTAAACCCAGAACATAGCCATGTATGATCCATAAACCAAAAGAACTATTTTTAAAAGTTACTGGATTATATAGAGAAAATAGTCTTATGGCAGAAAGTAGCCAGGGTTTTTACTGTTTCATAATGATAAGCATATAATTGTTCTTTGATTTGGAATTTACCATAAAGAAAATAAAAAGAACATAGCATCTTTAATTCCACTGGCCTCTACCAAAGACAATTTTGTTGTTATTTACAAAAGACTTCCCTAGGGAAGTAACTATAAACTACAGTGAATTCTAAAAACTAAAAAGCGTGACTTAAAAGAGAAAAAAGGGAAATGTTTTAGTGATATATTTATACTTCCAGTTCAAGGGCACAATATATGCAGATGAATAATAGATGAGAAAAATGCAAATACAGGATATAAAAATGAAGTACTTTATATGTTTACCAAAAGGTTTTATTATTTATCTATTCTTTATGTATTTGTTGAAGTAAAATAGGTTTAGTCTATGAATACTACATTGGAGGCTGTGTAGAAAGTGGCTTCTATTTAAGAGAGGAATAATGGTTGAAATGATAGCAAAAAAATACTAAATAAAACTAGTATAAGAGCTTTTTTTGGCAACAGAAAATTGAGCGAATATAGTGATATCAAAGTTAATCATCCACATTAGAGTTAATAAAATTGAATATGAAAAACATGATATAGAATACTGAAGAAATGACTATGCTGTAGGCTTAAATAATATAAAATAATAAAAATTATTTCAAAAAAAGATCTACTTAGAAATTTTATTTTTTGGTTGTGGGGGACGTTTTGGCCCTCGCTCTGTGGTGCTCAGGCATTACTCCTGACTCTGTGCTCAGAAATCAATCCTAGCACTCTTGGAGTAACATATGGGATTAAACCTGGGTCTACAGATTGCCAGGCAAAATGCCTTACCTGCTGTGCTCCAGCTCCCAACAAGCAATTTCATACTAAAAGTATTATATAAGTACAATGTAACTAGATGAGTGGGAAGATAAATATCTTTAAGCTTTGTGAAACTAGTAGCTTTGGACTGGAGTTATAGCACAGTGGGTAGGTTTGCCTTGCATATGGCCACATGGGTTTAATATAGTACTCCTAGCCGGCCAGAAGTGATTTCTGAGTGGAGAGCCAGTAGTAACTCTTGGAACCATGAGGTGTGGCCCCAAAACAATATCAAACAAAATGGCACAATATAAACCTAAGGAATGATGATTGAATATTATGATGAAATTAATGTTCTATTACTGTCTTTTTGTGATTACAGAGGAAGCTTATTATAAAATGCATTCATTAAAGCCACAAATAAAAATTGCTATTTAGAAGAAATAGAGTAATCAAGTCAATATATATTAAATTCTAATAATGATATATACTATTAATTTAATAATACATATCCAAATATTATTTTTCCTATTCTAAACAAAACAATTTGTTTTCCTTTACTTAAAGTTAAAGAAATGTCTGACTGTAAAATAGCTCTTAATTAGTTCAATAATTTTAACATGGAAAATGTCATCACTAAAGAGAATAACAAATGTTTTAAAAATAATATTATTCACATAAAAGAGAAAACAACAGTACATATGCTAGAAAAAGACACACAATTTACTTTTAACCATTAACTAACTCTAAAAATATCTATTACCAAATTACTCTTTATATGTCTCTTAAGATGTCTCCTTTCCATAAGTGGGGCATTTCCATATTTCCTACCAGGAACTTAAAAAATAGTCATTTCCTGGAAGTGATATAAAGCCAAATAAAAGTCAAAGAGAAGAATCAGACTTTATTTTTTTTTCTGTTTTGGGGCCACACTTGGCAGCTCACAGGAGTTACTACTCCTGGCTGTGAACTCAAAAATCTCTTCTTGCAGGTTTAGGGCACCATATGGGATGCTGCTTATTGAATGTGGGTGTGTCTGGGGTTGGTGGCATGCAAAGTAAATACCCTACTTCTATGCTTTTGCTCCTGCCCGAAGAATCAAACTTTTAATTTAGATCTGAATGTGTCCTATGTTTTTCCTATCTGTAAAATAAAAACCACGTTATTTTTCACCTATCTGCTGAGACAGTGAAGTTAGAACATAACAGACTTCCAATTCATGAATTTTCCTAGAACTTCTTTAGTCCTCTGTTTCCAAAGTGTGAAGAGTGGATCATGACCATTTGTAAGATTCTTCCCCCTTAGGATTTCAAATTGATTTTATACATCTTTAAATTCAGATATCCAAAGGACATTGGTGTTAGGTTGCTGAACAATACAAAACACTTCAGAAGAGTGAGGATGGAGAGATAGAACAGTGGTAGGGCTTTTTTGCCTTGCATTGGCTGAGTCAGAACAGACCCGAGTTTGATTCCCGGCATCCCATCTGGTCCCCAGAGCCTGACAGGAGTGATTTCTGAGAGCAGAGCCAGGGGTAACCCCTGAGAATTGCTAGGTGTGGCCCCAAAAAGCCCCCCCCCCAAAAAAAAACGTTTAGGAGAGAAATTTTGAAAATAAAAATCAAAATGATAATTCTAGAGTTAGGGAAGCAAGTGGATAAATAATGCATAAATAAACAAATGAATGAATGAATGAATAAATAAATAAATAAATAAAAACGGGGCTTAAGTGATAGCACAGTGGTAGGGTGTATGCCTGGTACTGGAAGAGCCTGGACAAACCCAGGTTCTATATATCCTGAACCTGCCAGGAGCGACTTTTGAGTGCAGAGCGAGGAGTAACCCCTGAGCGTGCCAGGTGTGGCCCCACCAAAACAAAATAAATAAATAAATATGCTGTGATAGTTTAAAAAATCTGCAAAAATGAAAATCGAATTTTATTTTCTACTCAGAAGTTAAATTGAGCATATATTTAAATTTAAAAATTCAGAAGTTTTATGAAAGAATTTGAAAGAAACTTACAACAATTTACTGAGTCCTCATCACTTCCATCTAGGCAGTCATCATCCCCATCACATTTCCAACGAGCCTGAATACATCTTTTGTTTCTGCAGCGATATTCTCCAGCTTTACATGTATGAGGTAAAACTTCTTCAGGATTAACTGCGTTTGAAAAAGTCAAAGGAAAGTGAACAAAACTAGACATAGCTAGTTCAATACAATATAAATTATATTTTAATAAAATACTGATCTCTATAAGTTCATAGAAAATATGAACAATTATAGGGGTTAGAGTGATAGTACAATGAGAGTAGGGTGTTGCTTATCATGTAGAGGATCCAGTATTGAACTGTAGCATCCAATATGATCCATTAAACATTTCTGAGTATGACCCCCCCAAAATCAGTTCCACCAAAAAAGGAAATATAAAACGTTTTAAAATGATAAAACAATCATATATTTCTAATTATTGTAAGCAAATTTAATGTTTATTTTAAATCACTCTTATCCAAAATAAAAGAATAACTTCAGTATTGATAATATGCCATCTTTATATTTGGCTTATAGATTTATTTTTATTATTTTTAATTTTGAATTTAACTGCTATAATTTTGATATAGTATTAAAACACAAAATATAACAAGAAAACTATTATTCATATAAATATCATTGAGAATCATATTTCTTTGCAGGTCTGTATGTGGTAGTAAAATTACAGATATAGTTAAGTAATAATGAAAGTATTAAGTTTATCAAAATTCTCATTTATATGAATTCCCTTCAGTTAATTTTTCTATACATATTCAAATTTCCTAATCAATAAACTTATATTATTGAGATTTATTTAGATAATACAAGTGATACAAGTTTTAACTATATGCATATGCATAGAAGGACAATTAAATATAATATTCTGGTCATTGTAAGTGATTTTTTGTTTCATGGATTGAAAGATGGTTTGAATGTGTGTGTGGAGTTTGTGTATAGGTGAATCTATGATCAAACCTAGGGAATGCATAATTGAGAGGTATATTCTACCTCTGACTGCATCCCCAATCATGATTTTTTGTTGTTAATGGTTTTGAACTTTCCTTTGCTTAATGGCTGGATTGAAAAACAGCACACAGACATGTATATATGTATACATATATATGTTGCATTTATATATATTTATGTATGTATTACATATATATGCTCTGCTTATTAAATAGGAATGCTGTGGAATCATGTGTAACCAGTGAGAAAGCACATGTAGTACTCCCCAAATTCATATTTTGTTCTTGCTGCAGAATAGAAGAAAAATGAGTCATGAACCGTAACTGCAGAGGATCTGCTTCAGAGAGTATCACAGCATGTGGCTTTGTGTGGCTGTAAAATAAAACTGCCCAATCACTCAGCTACTTACTTAAGGTTCAAGCTGAAAAATAATGAGTCTAGTGACTAGCATTAAAGAAGAACAAAAGCAATCCTATGTTTTTTCTGTCCCCTTTCTCATGGATGCTGTGTTCTGAGCACTGACATTAATTTTTGTCTTGACATAATTTTCTCAATATGAAAATGCAGAAAAATAATTTCCCTAATCATAGCATTCTAAAGAGAACCTGAAATTATATCTTGTAAATGTATATATAAAAAAGAATACTTAGTAGGAGACAGCAATTAATATAAAGGTAAAAAACAGGGGACTCATTGGATCATCTTTTGATAGCTTTTTATAGTAGCAACTGGTCATGAGAATGAGAATTAAAATGAAGTGGAAGTCAGCTGTACAAAGACCATCTTGATGAGACAAGTTTCCTAAACTTTTCTATAATTTATCTTAATTTATGTTCAAGTGTGCTCCTTTCTATTCTAAAACATTTGAGGATAGTATACCTTATTTTAAATCTTTCATAACTAGCCTCAAAATAGGAACTTAATGAAAACAAATATGATTTCGAATCTATAATATCAATATTATTAACAGCAATTTGGCATGCAAAAATAACATTCCATTCAGACCCAAACCTGATTTGGAATGTAGTAGCAAATCTCTTCCAAGTAAAACTCAGCCTTAATAGTCTCTAAGGTCTTTCTGTGATTGATTTCAAAAGAAAAGTAGGTTTATTGTATGCTTTGAGCTTGAGGATTTAAAAAACAAAACAAACAAAACTTTGACATTTTCTCTTCTGAGAATTTATAAATTAAAAACTGTTGGTCCATTACATGATCATTTGATCAAATGTCACAACCCAAATTTTAAAGGCGCAATCATAAATACATAATAGTGAGATAATAGTTGTTTTTTTTTAATAAAGTCTAAGAAAATCTACCCAAAGAAATTTATATAATGTAAAGAACCAAATTTTCAATTATATTTTAAATATTATTTCACAGAGATAGCTGTATATTTGTATTTTTACTAATAAAAATTTTAAAATATTCAAAAACCTATGGTGAACACATCCAATTTAACTTTTCATAGTTGGTTATTCATAGTCAATTAAAACAATAATGCTAACCTCCTGAGAAAATCGTATTACTTTCATGCTTACTGAGTATTATTCTCTTCAAATTTTATCAACATACACTAACATTATTTGTAAAAGTAGTTTACTATTTTCTATATCTGAAATGATAAAATAAGAGAACATTTAAAATGTTTTATATATTTATTAGGAATTCTCTTAAATAATTATCTAATAAGAAGTTTGTATTTTATCTGACATTTATCTGGTAAACCTTTGTTCTGAAATTATTTTCAAGTGTATTTGTGTAATAACCTTAAAAGACAAAGATAATTCTACATTCTATAATACATGGAATTTTTTAATAACAATAGATAATAGCCAAAAATAGTTTCCTCTTTAGAGAGTAGGCTTTTATTATTTCCAGCACTCGTAATACTAGAGTTCTTTTAAAACAAGACTGCTATGTGTATATCCACAAGTAGGGTCTGCCATGTATATATCATCATTATAAATTAATCATAACATTATTTCCAAGTGCATAAAGATAATTTTCTTGTCACCCAGATGTCTTAAACTAAAACATATTTATTTGTTTAATGAGTATTTTTGATTGTTTTTGCATTTGAGGGTCACAAAATTTCTTACTATGACTTTTTCTGTTAAGAACCTAAAAGAAAACTGAAAGTTATATTTTCTCAAATACTTTTACCTAGGTTTCCTTACAAAAATAGGCAGTATGAGAAAAGATTGCTGAGGGTTTTGAATTTTCTCTTTTAGATCATAGTAGAATAACCTTTAATTAGATAGAGTGGTCATCTGAGCAACCAACCTAAGTGGTACAGAATCTTATATGAGTACCTATACACAGAGGACTATAAATATTTATCCACCTATGGTTTCTAAAGTTTTTACAGCCTTAAACTTTTTACTACACATTATGTTGTATATATCCTAGAACACTTAAGCCTGTCACAGCCAAACAGATAAATGGCTCAGCCATACTGGAGTATTATTTTGAACAGAGGAATATATCTGACATTCTAGAAGTTAAAGAAGGTCATAGACACCAGTGACATATAATTATGTCATCCTATTTTCATATGACCACTATTTTTCCAGTTTAAGTTGCTTTCATAGAAGCAGGGCATATTTGAATGTTCAGTCTCTTTTTCATAAGACTAAAATGAATTTAAATTAATCCTGCTTAATTTTTGGAGGGGTGCACACACTCGGTGGTGCTCAGGGGTTACTCTTGATTCTTCACTCAGAAATCACTCCTGGTAGGCTCAGCGGACCATATGGATTTCAGGCATCAAATTTGGGTCTGTCCCAGGTATGCTACCTGCAAGGTAAATGCCTTACTATTTAAAGAGGCCCCAATTCTCTTTAATCATTCGGAGAAATTTTATTATACTATTTTTAAGATAGTAATTATATTTAGTGAAGGTACTAACATACACTTTTGGAACTATGTCCACTTCCATTTATTAAAGTTGTATGTACTGATATCTCTCTGATAGTGTGAGGGTAAATAAAGGAAAATTAAGTAATAACTGGCCAATTAATTCTACATATGCTTGTGTAGGATATTCCATTATAAGTTGCTGTGCAATCACAGAACAGTCTTTAATTTGTAAGAGGAATTAATATGACACAAGGACAGAAAAATCCAGTATACTTTTATTCTTGAGTTATGGCTCACAACATTGCATTAGAAGTCATCCTTCATTAAGCAGCATGCCAATATTTTTCTGTTAGCTATGTATAATTGGTACATAAACATCTCTGTCAATTATTTTATGGCTGTTATAATATAATGCAATATAATATAAGAAACAAGAACAATGGAAAGCATGCTGGATAGCAAGTCAACATATCTCAGCCTGCAGTACTGGGGCCTACACACCCCTTCTCCATTTACACTGTCACAACCAGAGAAACTGAGATCACAATCAGCCCCTTGAGTCCTGTAATTAAAATACTACATCTTCTCTTTCAGGCCTACCAATAGTTCCTGATCATGTATTACCCAAGCTGACACTTCTTTGGACACCCTGACACCTCTTTTTAAACCCACTTTGGTTCAAAATAAAGGAGACTCTAAAAAACACTTCCCAGGTCTTGAGCCCAGGATATACTTTCTATGTAAATTTACTGGCACTTCTGTGTTTGTATTATTTGTTTTGTTTTAGTTTTTGGACCACATGTGGTAATGCTGAGGGGATTACTGGCTCTTCATTCAGTATCAAAACTAGTGGGATTCAGGGAACTAAACCTGGTGATCAAACCTATGTCAAATACCTGCAAGGCATATAGCAAACCTCTAACTACTGTACTATCATCAGATGCTTGTACTGGCATTTTAACACTAAGGACTATCTTGTGTTCCATTTATTTGTTAGATAAACCGTGAACTATGGACTCAAAGTCATCCTCACCACTTCTCTCCCTACCTCACATATATCATTTGCTACTATTGATCTGATATTTTTCAGTAAGAATGTTCCAATATAGGATAATGCTATCTCAATGGCTACAACATTTTTTACTTTGTTTATAAGCTCAAATTTCAGAGTTAGACAAGGTATATAAGTAATTTATAAGACAGCAAAGTTCAAAGAAATAAGCAATTTTGAGAAGCTAGGTAGTACACTGAGAATAGTTGTCCATTTGTTCTGAGAACATATGTTTACATTAGTCCTCCAGTGTTTTAATTTTATCATTTGCAAGCAAGCATTATCCTTTTAAAACATTCACCACTCATTAATAGAAACTGGGATAATTTAAGCAAATATTTTGAGACATTTATAATAAGTCAGTTGTTATATATTGTTTTCCCCAATGTTTTTATTAAATATCATACTTTTATGATTTTGAAAAGAATATAGAAAATTTTAGGCCATATAAAAATGAAGAATAAAATTTGAGGCATTTTTTTTTGTTTTTCTTTTGGTCCTTACCTGGCAGTTTTCAGGGCTTATCCTTGCTTTGCATTGAAATATGACACCTGGCAAGCTTAGGGAACCATACGGGTTGCTTGAGATCAAACCCATATTATCCACATGCAGGATAAACTTTCTGCATGCTGTGATTCTGCTCTGGCCCCATATTTTAAAATTTTAAGTTAACATGCATACTTACATTTTTTCTTATTCCTTTGATTTAATTTGGATTACCTGATCAGGCATACATATTCGATGCAGTGATATTCAAAATACAATTCTAGTAACTTTTACTAGATTCATAAGCATCTTATGTCTAAGTCTTATGTCTAATAATATATTATTATCCTAGAATCACTAGGTGATTAAAATAGTGTTAAACATTTCAGTAAAAGAATCAGAAATATTGAGTGACTAATATATTTTATATTAATATCAACTTGTGCATAGCCATTGAGACTAATAAGAATTCTTACTTTTTGTTTGTTTTTGTTTATTTTTGGCCACACCCGGTGACGCTCAGGGGTTACTCCTGGCTATGTGTTCAGAAATCGCCCCTGGCTTTGGGGAACCATATGGGATGCCAGGTATCAAACCGAGTTCACCTAGGTCAGGCATGTGCAAGGCAAATGCCCTTACCACTATGCTATCTCTCTGGCCCCAGAACTCTTATTTTCTAATGAACATAAGAATGCAGAAAGTACTTCTCTCTGGAATTACCCATATTCAGCTTATGCTGCAAAAGTTCTCTTCATTTGCTCTATGATACTCAATGGTATAATGTTTATGCTCTTCAGACAGATATGAACAACTCCATGAGTGTAACAAGGAAAAAAACTTACCAGTGCAAGTTGTTCCATTTTCATCCAAAAGTTGATTATCTGCACAAGCACATACTCGGCCTCCTGGGATAGCCAGGCACAGAGTACTACAGCCTCCATTATTCACTCGGCACATATTGTCCCCTGAGAAGGAGGAAAGCAAATGGATCAGAAAACTTATGCCATGACATTTAGCTAGTTGAAGTTCAAGTTATCTCTAGGAGATTGATGCAGGTAAAAATATATGCACTAAAGGAATTCATAGGCTTATGTTCATGAACATATAGAAAACGCCGTTGGAAGACTCTAAGATAAATATCAGACAAAATAAGGCAAGAAATATGATTTATTAAGGTGCATCTAAGTATAAATAAGTTTTAGATTGTGGCCCAGCAAAGTAATGCTGAAGGTAAGACACTTTCCTTGCATCTGTCTAACCTGGGATCAATCTGTCACATTATATGGTCCCTTACCCCACCAGGAATGATCCCTAAATGGAAAGCTGATTAAATCTTGAACAATCCTAGGTGTTGCCTCCCTGCCCCCCAAATAACAATACAAAACAAAAAGTTTTAGGGGTTAACTTTCTGATATCACTCATTTCTCCATACTGGGAAGTCAAAGAAGAAAATAAGTTTACAAGCCTTTTATGTGCACCAAGTTAAAAAGCAGTAAACACTGATGATACAATGGACAGAGAAGATATGAGTCATTTTCCACATTTTCCAAATAAT
Organism: Crocidura indochinensis; assembly: GCA_004027635.1. Lineage (NCBI taxonomy): Eukaryota > Metazoa > Chordata > Mammalia > Eulipotyphla > Soricidae > Crocidura > Crocidura indochinensis. The sequence continues at coordinate 28 of PVKC010003112.1, read as the reverse complement.
ATTTTGCTTGTATCAGAAAGTATTATTT
>PVKC010003111.1:0-40307 GCA_004027635.1 Crocidura indochinensis | reverse complement strand
TAAGTTCTAATCCTTGATCTGTGCAGAGACTGAGACCTCCAGATACAAAGGTCTGATATCATTGTCCAGACCAGAGCAGAAGTCTTCCATACAACACGAAAACATCAAGGAGAGAGTAAATGAACTTGAAAGGAGTCAACAGATAATCCCATGACGATATATTCCAAGGGGGAAGAAACCCTGTATCTCTTAGGCCAAGGGGATTCCCTTCTCAAACGACCCCAATTTTTAGTGTGCCTATGCAGAAGGAAAAAAAAAAGGGAAGGGATGGAGAGATGGTATGGAGGTAAGGCATTTGCCTTTCACGCAGAAGGATATCGGTTTGAATACCAGTGTTCCATTTGGTCCCTGGCATGTCACGAGCAATTTCTGAGCATGGACCCAGGAGAAAACCCCTGAACACTACCAGGTGGGTCCCAAAAACCACAAAAGAGAGACAAGACGCTCAAAACAATTTTTTTCTCTTCTTTCTTTCTTCCTTTCTCTTTTTTTAAATTTATTTTTCTTATTACTATTTTATTTTTCTCTTATCTAGTTTTTGTTGACCATCTTATCTTGGTGTAGATATATAAATAGTAATCCACTATTTTACTTATATATTTACTTTATCTTTTTTCTATTCTCTTTGATTTTTTTTTGCGCTCCGTCATGTCTTTTATCTCAAGACCATGGCAATTATGTGGGGCATATCTTCATCGCTGCAGTGCTCACTAGATGTCTTATTTGATATGTCTTTGTAAAATGTTGTGGTGTTTCACCTTTTCTTTTCCCCTTCTCTCAAACCGAGGATGAGAGCTGCTAAAAGGACTCTGCCCATTGTAGGCATATTTAATTTTTACCCCATTCTATTACTGTACTCTTCCCCTAAAAAATCACAAAACTCCAACTATCTAGTCCTGCCTCCCAATTAGAGGGAGAAGCAATGGAGACACCAAGCCCAATCAGATATAAGATCACTAAGTAATAAACCAGAAACAGAGGGGGGTCACTCAATCTAGAAGACCCCTGGGAGAGGGTGGAGGATATGGGAGGCAGAATGGGAACAGAGATGGAGGGAGGACAACTCGGTGATGGGAATTCCCCTGAATCAATGTTTATATGTAACTGGAACAATACTGTGAATGACATGTAAACCACTATGATTATAATAAAAAAATAATAATAATAATAAAAGAAGAGAAATAAATGGGGTTTTAGGAGCCTGAATTTTGATCCTTAGTAGTCACTGAATTCTGCTAGTCCTTAAACAAATATAATTTACAGGTGGTCCCACAAAGCACTCAGTGCCCAATTAGTTTTATTAATATTTTTTAATAATAGGAATCCCAACTCTTTGGAAAAATGACTAATTCTATTAGCATGATAGGTATTATAAAAATGAACTTAGAGGTTTTCTTCAGTGACAGAATAAGGAATTATTCAGAAAAGTCATCTTATAGTAAGTAAAATTGACACAACAGAAAGAGCTCCCAATTCCTAAAGTTGAAAAATAATTAAGGAAAAATCAAAATATAAATAATATTATTAGTAATATGCATTCATATGTAAATGATGGCATAGTTGAATAATTTTTGCAAAGGAGAGAAAGATATACACCTTCCATGCAGAAGGTTCTAAATAATTTATATGAATATTTTCTCATCAATAATCAAAGTTGCTGATCATTATGATGCAGATTTTGAAAGTTCTTTTAATTTCAAGGAATATAACATTAAAAGAGGGGAAGGGAAATAAGTTTATACTGATGAAATTGGGCAAGCACTTTACCAGATAAGACAGGTTGTAATTCAGCACGCTTCATATAATGTGCTAGACTTGTACTTTATCCCTGTGATTCTTTTCTCCATAACTGAAAGCTCTAGTATTCAATTCAATTCAACTTTTCCCTAGGTTTGCAAGTAACACTTCCTCAAAACACCCCTCCTATGGTTAGCATCATCCAATGCATCCTCTTATCCACGCAGGCCTAAGATGTCCCAATGAGGATGATGGAGAAAGATATGCAGGGCAGGGTATCCACATGTTAAGCATGATTCTTTTCAGTGTGGAACAGAGCTACAGATAAAATAAAAATTTATATTAAGGGTCAATAATTTAGGGTGGGGCCTTGAGTCATGGCACAAGCAGTAAGGCATCTAGATGCCTTGCTAGCAGTTGCCTAGGACAGACAGCGCTTTTATCACTGGTGTCCTATGTGGTCCCCCAAGTCTAGAGTGATTTCTGAGTGCATTGCCAGGAGTAACCCCTGATCATCACCGACTGAAAACTACTACTACTACTACTACTACTACTACTAATAATAATAATAATAATAATAATAATACTGATAATAATAATAATAATAAATGGGGGCTAGGATTCTTACATATCAAAATCTTTTTTTTAATTAATATATTTTAGTTAAACACCTTGATTACATACATGATTGTGTTTGGGTTTCAGTCATGTAAAGAACACCACTCATCACCAGTGCAATGTTTCCATCACCATTGTCCCAAAACTCCCTCCTCCCCACCCCCCACCCCCACCTGTACTCTAGACAGGCTCTCCATTTCTACATTCAAATGTTCCACACCTTTCCATATATTTTAGATGTAAATTACACTGAGCAATGCTCAGAGTTGACTCCTAGCTCTGTATTCAGGAATTTCTTCTGCTGTATTAATGGGATCATATTGTGGTGATAAGGTTCAGACTGGGGTTGAGAATGTACAAGGCAAATGTTTGAATTTCTGCAATAGATCTCTGGTCCATTGAATACATCACTAAGATATTTGCTCAATTGTTTCTCTGATTTATAAATTCTAAATATTTAGGTATGTGAACTAAAGAATTAATTGGTACTTATTACCAGCTCTCTAAACTCTAGATATTGTCCTATTTTCCTCCTGCAAGTAACAATAAATATGAATGTGCATCACAAATATATGCCAGTTAATTGGCACAATATAGTCAAGAAGAGACTATAATTCTTTTTGAATTAGTAACTATTTAAATGTTTTATCATGTATTTAGGCAAACCTCAAATATGTGAATACAGAACATTTCTTTTAAGTCCTGTCTTCCTTTCTAATGTTTCTGTCAACAGAAAGTTTGTTGATAGATGTCAAATTTCTACTTCAAGGAGAATAAGTTTTTACCTTCTTTCTGTTAAGTCTATTCCTAAAGGTGTAAATTTATTTTATTTTTCATTTGTTTATAAACAATAATTCATTTTTATTAAAAATTTCATGTTAATTCTAAAGTACTAAGTTTTGGGGCCAGAGTGGTGGCGCAAGTGGAAAGGCATCTGCCTTGCAATCACTAGTCTAGGAAATCTAGAAATCCCCCAGCATCCCATATGGTCCCCAAGCCAGGAGCAATTTCTGAGCATATAGCCAGGAGTAACCCCAGAGCATCACCAGGTGTGGCCTAAAAACAAACAAAAAATAATAAAATAAAAAATAAATAAAGTGCTAATTCTTTCTCAAAATATCTTTGGCAAAACATCATACAAGATTTCTCCCAAAGGAAATGAAGAATCTATATATCTAAGGTAGAGAATTTAGAGGTTACAACCAGAAATTTTACTATATCTGCCAGAAAATCCATCTCCCCATTCAAGAATAAATTCATCTTTGGTCTGAGTGGAAATTCCATAGCTGAAAGGAAGATAATTTTCACATGTAAGTTTTATTCATGCCTCTAATCTGACCCATGTCACATAAAGAGAAATAAATATAATTTTTGCCTACCTGAAGAACATAGCTGTTGTATTTTCCATGTAATTCTGAATACCTTTTCCAACAAAAATAGAGTGAAGTCAAAGCACAGACATTTTGAATTTTGACAAAGCTGGGTTTGAAGGCTGGCTCCCACAAATCTTATATGCTATATGATCCTTGGAAAATTGCTTAATGTCTCAAAACTTCAGGTTTCTCATCCATAAGGGAGAAATAATATACCTATCTTATAGAGGAATTTCAAGGACTATATCAGACACCATATATAAATACTTAACATCACTAATTATTATTCAAGTAGCTAAATAATTACCATCTCTATTCTATTAGCTTTTTGTACTACAGCAATAATTTATAATGAGAATGATTTTTTGACCTTAATTTTTTATCTTAAGTTAGGAATCTCTACTCAGATGTCTCAATTATTTCAACTTTATTTGTATAATAAAAAACCATCAATGTTTTTTATAATCTTAAAATTTCCTGGAAATTAAAAAAACTTGTTAAATGTTAATACAATAAAAATATGTTATACATTTAAATTAAAATATCTGTCCCTTCAAACTTCCTTCCCAAACTAAATACTCTTATACTCTGATATTTCCTCGATGTTATTTTTACTCTTTCATTTTTTTCAGTGTTTGTTTTCTAACATTAAATTATGAATCACATACTTTACAAATCCTCTTGTGCCTGTTTCTAGTCTTTAATTTTCTTTTAATTAATACTGCTGTGGTCCTCATTATTGCACATCGATTGAATATCTCTGACACCTGATCCCTCTCATTTGCCTTCTCCCTCAAATTATTCCCCTGTGCAGATTTCTATTGCCAACTGCATCAAACAAATAAACCAATCTATTGGTTTCAAGATACTTGGTAACTATTTTTCTCTTTTCTATTTGTATTATATATTTAAAAATCACATAGGAATTGGTTTCATATAATGTAATTTTTAATTGACATCTCTTTGTGACAAAAACTATATTTATGCTCTTCTCTCTTGTTGACATATGTTCTTCCAAAAATTTCCAACTGAAGTTTTAACTCCTAATACGTTAGAATATTTGGAAACAAAGACTTGACAGAGGAAATAAAATAAACCATGAGGCCACTAGAACTTAACTCAATGAAATGGTGTCCTTATATAAAGAAGGAATTAAAAGATAAGCATATTTATTGAAAAATGCTCTATGAATAAGAAATAGAGACGGTGTGCTGTAAGGTCCAAGATAGCAAATCATTGGAAGCTAGGGAATATTCATGAGATTTCCAGAAGAAATCAATCTGGTATACACTTTAATTGGGATTTTCAGATTCCAGAACTATTATAGAATGAATTTATGTTTAAGTCACCCAGTCTTTGGCACTTTGTTACATCACGTGCACTAGTAAACTATCTTGGCAGTTGAATAACCATGCCTCTGTGAGTGCTGACTCTGCCAACTTGAGTGTCTTACCCAAATTGAGAACACCATTAAGAAGCATTTTACGAGCATGTGCACTGACACTGACCTTGCATCTCACTGCTCCCATCATTAAAATTGAGATATTTAATCATGTCAATATGTGCTCATTACTCTCTATATACTATCTATACTCTTTCCGTGCTTACAAAAATCGCTTTGAAGTCAATAGAATTTCCCTGATTCCAGAAAATTAACTGTGAATGATCCTCTCATTTTGGTCATTGTTTTTCAATTTTCTGGTAATTAGGTGAGGGATAAACGGTAAAATATGCATGACCAAGAAGATATCAGGGTAGAAAAAAAGACTTCTATGAAGGTTTTCTGCCAAAAAACAATAGATACAGCTGATATTGCCATCTTTTTTTTTTTCCCACAGATTTTAGTAGATAAAGAATGCTTCAATCAACACTGGCTCTTTTGTAACCCCAAATCTCTAAGTGTGAGAACAAATGGCTAATATGTTAAGAATGAATAAGCAAATGAAGAACATTTTAAATAAAAGAAACATTGGCAGAATTGACAATCAAACTAAACTAAGAAAGGTTGAACTCTGAACTTTCTTAGCCTAAATTGGAGGTTCCTATGAAACTTGCTTCAGGAAATATGAGATGTAAAGTGTGTTACTTTCAGGTGGAAACTTTAGAACAAATATAGATTGATAACATTTTGCTTTGTTCTGTCATCTGGAAATGTCCCAGCTAGGAGCTGCCCAATAGTCTGTGATCTGGAATAAAGACATTGTGAAGTGGAGTTCTTGGCTGACCCTTGATACTTAATGTGAATACAAAGACAACCTAATGGTCTTCAGTGACTGGTCATTTTGCTAGGCACACATCACCTAGTTACCCTAGCACTGAAAGCCCCTTATCTACTAAAACAAGTTCTCAGTTGATTTGAACATTTAAACCTTCTATGGTCACCATTTTGGCTTCAGTGATCTGTGATTTAGTTCTTTTTCTATGTCTTTTATTAACATTCATGTAGTTTTTTAAGACTATACAGCTTTCTCCCAGAATGGTTATGAATAATTTTATGACTTTATTAACCTAGGTCCTGCCCTCGAGGCACTTACAAGATATAGAATGTATTGAGTTTCTCTATAAATATTCAGCACATGCACAGACCACTGGCAAAATGTAAAGCAACAACGGCATAAAAAGAAAAATTACTAAACACATTTAGAAACTAAAGATTTAAGGAAGGACAAAAAGTGGGAAGGCTATTTATTTCTCAACACTTTCAACTTTCAATTCCATAAAACCCTTCCTTTTAATGTGCGACTGTGTTATTAATAGTTGTATCCAGCTTCAGAGTACCCAGTGGTAAATTCACAAGGTCAAAAAGGTTTGTGTTGCTGCCTTGAGCTAGTTGGTGGTAACTGCATCTACATTTTCATGAAAACTGCTAGTTCTAAAACGTCCTTTGACCTGATAGCTTCACTCTTCCATAAGTGAAAAAGATGAAGGCTGACTAAGCAGGGTGCTGGCCTTGAATATGGGTGACCAGATTCAATCCTTGGCAGCCCATGAAGACCCTTGAACCAGGCTAGAAATGGTCTTTGAGCAGAGCCTGAAGTAAGACTTGAGTATTGATGAGTGTAGCCCCAACCCCCCAAATTGAAAATTATTAAAAAGATTAAAAATATGATCCTGGATCAATTACAAGATCCATAGTTTAAAAAATAAAACATTATAAAAACCTAAAATTTGCATTTGAGATTTTTTGTTTTGTTTTGTTTTTGGGCCACACCCAGTGACGCTCAGGGGTTACTCCTGGCTATTCGCTCAGAAGTCGCTCCTGGCAGGCACGGGGGACCATATGGGGAACCGGGGGATCGAACTGCGGTCTGTCCTTAGCTCCAGCACCACCGTCCGGCCCCTGCATTTGAGTTTTTCACGTAATTATGATGTATTAAATTTTGCCCCTCTCTTAATTATTTAAATCCTGCTACTCTGATAAAAATAAAATTTGACATTTGGTGGAAAACATGGTTCTAGTCTATAAAATCATTCTCTGGACTTTCTTATCTGACTATAAGGAATTATAATTTTTCTCATGCTATATCAACCAATGGACATCACAATGATAATAATTTATAATAGAGCAATATTATTAAATAGATAAACTTATGTCATTAAACATCTGAGCATTTTACATTAATCAACAACCCATTTCTACCAACTATTCTGTTAAAAAAGAATCACATTATTCTGTCCTTTAAAGAGGTCAATTATAAAAATGACCAAAGTTCATGAAATTAATATGTTGCAAATGTAGGGTTTAAATGATTTCAGTATAGCTCCAGAGACCTGCATTTAATTTCTATTTTATGTGCTCTGTTATTTTAGATATTGCTCAAGTGAAGAGCCAAAGGCAGCCTGGTCATTAGCCTTAACCCAGGTTTATTTAGAAGATTGATGTTAAGCAAAAGTTTTTTTTTTGTAAAGGATCCTGTTCCCATCTCATTTTTTAAATCTTCTGCTGCCAACTGAATTAGCACTTCTTGCCACCATTCAATCTATATCCCCAGATTTAAGCGTAATTGCCGACAAGATGATAATTGGAGATAAGATCTTTGCAATGTGAACAGTTCATGAGAGTAAAAATTTCTTAAATATAATCAGTGTCCTCATAAAAAAGAGGATTCCAAAAGCTCTCATCCTTTCTTTTTCTGTAAGAAGATAAAAACAAAAAAAGATTGCATATGCACCAGGAAGTAGAACTTCACCAGATATTGAAAATGTCAGCTCCCCTATCTTGAACTTCCAACTTACTAGCTGGGGAGAAATGATTGTGCTATTACATGACAGTTCTTTATGCATTATGTTATAGCAAGCACGATGAACTAAGGCATATATTAGTCATATGAACTATTCAAACTGGAATATTTAAACTAGATGATGCTCTGTGTTTATCAAAATAAATCACACAATTTGGTATTTCATTTCCCAGGTCTTATGTCTCCTTGACTGTAATAATAAAGTTAGTTTCCATGTTAACATTAACTGGCAAGTCTCCTCACTAAGCTTTCCATACCTGAATTCTCTTTCTTCAATGTTAATTTTTAAATTTCTCCTATATAGTGATTATTTTAGATATAAATTGTATAATTTTGATTTAAGAATGTGTCTTATATCTAGAACTGGGTTACCACATCAGTATCCACCTTTTTTGTCTCTTTAGAATTATGCACATAAAATAATCAGAATACAGCATCTTGGAATAAGATAATAAAAAGTATGTTAGTTTAAGTCTAACTGTTAAGGACAGTAAGAGAGTCAGGGAAAGACAGCAGTCTTCAATTCTTGCCCATTCCAACATTATTACCAAAGGACACATTTATGATCTTCATATGTCAACAGAAGAAAGGGAAATAGTATCAGAATCAGGGGTATATTTTTTGCATGTGCAAGAGACTGAGTTTGATACCTGCTACTACATACCTTCTTAAATATCAGATTAAATATGGAGGCTTTTGATAAACCCTGGGTAGTTCTACAGAACACCAGTATCATGGAGTTTAACCAGTGCTTATCACCAGTTCCCATACTTTCTAGTATTCCAGGAGTGATCTTTCTTTCTCTCCCTTGAATATTACTATAAAGTCCCTCCTCCACAAATGTGTTATTGACAACTTGATGGGCTTTGTTAGTTTTTCTTTGAGAATACACCCAAGATTTCTCAGGGGCAACTGCTAGTTTTATGTTCAAAACCATTCTGGTCTTGTGGTGCTCGAGTTCAAGAACTTAAACTTCTATAGAAAAAGCCTGTCCCCCAACCCCACAGCCCAGTAAGCTATCTCTGCAGCCTTGAGAATTTTGACTACTGAGTACTTTTCAAATTTTGTTAAGAACATTTTCAGACCCTTTAAAATGGTAAAACTCAAGTTTATTTCAGGAAAAGTTAATTTTTCAATGCTCTGACTCATTTGCAATTTAATTTTTATAGAAATTATTCAATGTCTAAGGGCATTTTTTTTAAAAAGGCCATTTCCCTTTGAACAATGAAATCACGTTTCAGTGCCATAATTGGACTGGAACACAGACAAGAGTTTAGTTCTAAATTCAAAACCATGAAGGTCGATTGGAAAAAAGCAGTCGCCCATCCCAATCTTAAGTGGTACTTTTTTTTTTTCACAGTGTGTCACAAACATGCATACAAAACAAGGACTGCAAGTTACAGTTTCTATCCTAAAGCTTTGTAGCCATGTCTGTAAGCATAAAACAATGAAAGGAAAATTTGCAATAACCTATTTTTTTCACAGCAAGTAGAAGAGTGAAAATAAAACAGTTGAATTTAGATTTAGAATGACCAAAATTTAAAACTAACTCTATTTTTTCCATGCTTTGCTCTTATTTTTGGAGTATGAGGAGTTGGGACTGTAGTCTAAGCAAACAAAATCTATCCTTTTAAGAAATGTCTATTGTCACAACAACACAATAAATCAACAAAATAAAAGAAGTGTTCAGTTTAGAGACCAGTTCACGAGTGTTACATCAAATTGTCTCATTTGGCATCTACTCTGCCCAGCTACCCACATTTACCTATTTATAGGAGACCCCTGATTCCTTCTTAATTACACCCAGAAGATTGAGATTTCAGAACTCTCTATGAAAACTGGGTTCATCCTATGACTCCTCCTGCTTCTAAGTCTAGTGGGCCACTACTTACCATTTCTTATTGGTACTTACCCCCTCGCCCAAAAGCTCTCTTGTTTACCCAGGAGATAGCATATTTTGCCAGATCAATAGATGAACAAGCAGTGAAATGGCTGACATGAAATTCCATCAATGTATATAAAAGAGACCTTTTAAGATAGTGAGTGGGGTGGGGGTGCATGTATAAAAAAATATTTTCATTAAAAAATTGGGGCCAGAGAGATGTTATGGTGGATATGGCACTTGTTCTGTGTATGACTGACTCAGGTTTAATCTCTGGCACCCTATAGATAATGGCCTCCTGAACAGGGCCAGTAGTGCCTCCTAAACACAGAGTCCGCAATGAACCATAAACACCACCAAGTGTGGACCCAAGCAGACAAACACAAAATTTATGTTACCACAAGTTAATAATAGTGTGAATACTTATATTTTAGGACTTTTACACCATGCTATGTATCAAAATGCTGAGATATTAGAACTTTTACACCCCTAATTCCATCTCACCTCTTTTCCTCTTTCTTCCATATTGAGATAACCTCAATATGAATCTTAAAATCTGGGGCCAGAGTGGTGGCGTTAGAGGTAAGGCATCTGCCTTGCAAGCGCTAGCCTAGGATCAACCACAGATTGATCCACTGGTGTCCCATATAGTTCCCCCAAGCCAGGAGCGATTTCTGAGTGCATAGCCAGGAATAACCCCTGAGTGTCAATGAGCGTGACCCAAAAACCAAAAAAAAAAAAAACTTAAAGTTTTCTTAAATTGAACTCTGCATTATCCTTAATTTGATTTACACCGCACAGAATGCAGATACTGGAAGATTATTTTAAAACTAGTAAAAAGATGGAGACCATTAGAAGCATATTAAATTTATCATCTTTAAATAGTTTATTTTAAAGAAATGTAGACTCAAAACATCCATTGAAGTAATCAGAATTATGTGGTCAACCAAGTATACATTAAATCTACAGCTAAGGCAACCTAAATTTAAGGTTTTTTTCTTAGGTTCTCTAGGAGTTCTTTGCAATGTTTTAAAGAGTCCAACTATTTAAAATGATCAAAAATGGATAAGGAGATATCAAGAGAGACAGAATGTAATATACGTGTTCTCTAAAGATATCTCTCTATCTACCTACCTACTTAACCTACCTACCTATGTATCTCTCTATGTATGTATGTATGTATGTATCTATCTATCTATGTATCTATCTACCTATCTATCTATCTATCTATCTATCTATCTATCTATCTATCTATCTATCTATCTATCTATCTAGTATCTCTGAAAGAGAAAAATGGTGCTAATGTGGTGGTAAGGATCTCATTCAAGGTTTTGCATGTGCTAGGCATATACCCAAATATTTGTATCTTATTCTTGATCTATATACTTTCTTTAGACCAAGAAAAACACTTGAAAGTGTTGTGCCAGTGCAACATGGATTGAGACATTGACAGGACCAATAAATATCAAGGCAATTCTATCTCTGATCTAAGGACCTGAAAGGAACATATTTGGCCAGAAGCAAAGCCCTTTTTACAAATAATCTTACAAATGGTTAGTCAAGTGTACAGACACAGGAAACACAGAGATAAAGAAATTGTCTCATGCCCCTCAGAAAGTATCTGTGTTTGTCTGACTCCAAACAAGAAGTCATAATTCTAAGACACTGGATCTGTCCTTCATCCTTCAAGTCATTCATTATAAATATTCTAACATTCAAGATACTTCATATCTTCAATGCTTCAATCTGATAGCTAAATAACTAGTGAAAGCTGCACTTTTTAATTCACTAGAAGTCTTGCTACTTTTACAATTGAAGTGAATATTACCACATTATTGTCCCTTCTACTTGGAATGTCCTTTAATCATGCTTCTATTAAAACTTTACCTGAAAATACTTGAGTTTTTTGAAACTATGTCTCATACCAAGTCATCTCAAATTCTTCTTCTGTCCTGAATAAGAGGATTATTGTCCTTGCCTGCAGGACTCCGTTATTCCATGGGTATATGGAGGGGTCCAAGCCTGAAAATAGAACAGGGAGAAAGAAGGGAGCCTTGACAAATGTTGCTTGGCTCCCTTCTTTCTCCCCGTTCTATTGTCAGGCTGGGACCCCTCTATATACCCTTGGAATAATGGAGTCCTGCAGGCAAGGACAGATTATGTATAGTTTCTTTCTTTTATTCAGCAGAAACTTGAATAAAGTCTTAAAAAAACTAGGGACATGTGTTTTTGTCTTTCTGGCCATCATGAAAGTTCTTTCAGAAGAGTGTGCACCTTATAAATTTGAATCCTTGGTGGTATCTAATAAATGCTTTACCTCAAATGTGAAAATAAAAGTGTATTCACTTGCATGGACAGCCCTTATTTTACCAAACATATTCTGTAGATTTTGCAACTAATGAAAAAGTCATTACGTTAAATGAAATTTATATCATTTATGTGTAATGAATTAACACATAGGAGAAATATAATCTCAATATTAACTCAAAACTAGTTACCTATATGGGAGAAACACTATTTAACAATAATTAGAACTGCCTGGAAGTTATTGTCTGCCTTCTTTACATGGTTAAATCATCATTTATTATAGATTTGGAAGCACATAATTATTTCTTAGGTTAAATAAAGGAAGACAAAAATAAAGCAGTGTAAGAGAAATAATCACAGTGAACAAATGATGTCTCCAAAGCAACATCAATATAATGTAATTAAAAGTCAAGAAGAAATCTTTTCATTCTGAACGTACTTTAGTTGTTTATCTCTTTACTGTTTGAAACATTTCATCAAACTTACTCAGCATTTATTCCCTGTGGTTCTTTGTGGGCACATGATAAATGTGAACTTTGGAAGGTCTGCTTTTTAGAATTACACTGATGTATTTGATTTATTGTGTGTGTCTGTGTATAAACAAGTGAGCACACACACTTGAACAAGTAGATGTGTATTTACACACCTACCTATATAGATACACAGTTTGTAAGAAAAGTAAGTCAGAAAGCTAGCACTAACTTCGGACCTGACTCTACATCTTAAATTTTACATGGAGGTATTTAATTAGATCTCCTTCATACAGGAGAACTTTTGGTCCTTATAATTATGATGTTGAACTGAACAATGTCTAAATAATTACATAATGACTTAACAGTAAGCCTTTTTAATATCTAATAGTATTATATTCATGCAAACATATGTATATACATACTTACATACTTTGCAATCTCTCTGACATTATTATCAGACATATGGATCACTCTCACCCTTGAAACCTCAAAAGGATAATGTTTTTCACTTACTCAGTGTTCTGATTTAATCTCATATCAGGTGTTGCTATACAATCTTATTTTGTCTTTCCTCAGTTTGGTTTCACACATTTAAAAAAGTTCTTGCAAAATGTGTGCAAATTGTTAAATGTCAGCTGAATGTCATTTCCAAGTTTGGCACTCAAATAGGATCTCTGAAAATTGGTTGTCATCCACTGGGAGTTAAAGGAAAGATCTTTGAAAAGGTCCTGAGAGGCTTCGATTCCAGAGGTGTTTTTTTTTAAAGGTCTGAGAGGAACTGACTGCTTTCCCACACCAGCCATGTTCCCATGGTCTCTTGGACTCTCTCAGTCCTTCTTGCCTCTGTGCTTTGGTTGCACCAAAAATGCCCTTCACATCACCTCTGCTTATCAAATGGAACTACTTTACAGACAACACTAACATCCGACCTCTTTGAGGTAGTTTCAACTTTCCAGTTGCCCACAGCATATCTTTTCTTTTTGATCCTTTTCACTCAACATCAGCTAGTTCTAGTTTTGACTGTTGTTGGTACAAAACTGTGTTCAAGTTGCTCTATGGTCATTTTTATTTCGATTTAAAAGTTCTCTGTATATTTTTCAAAGTAGAAATACACTTTGATAAACCGCTCACATTGGTTATCTCAAAGATGTATGGCAGTACACACATTTCTTCTTTCCACCCCAATTGTTTTGAACAAACAAATGTAAATGTCTTTAATTCAAAAGTTGTTTTTAAAGATAGATCAAATTATTATTGTTAAAATGGAAGATTCATAAAACATAAAAGAATAAGAAATTAGGAAGAGTTATAAAAGAATTAAGAAGTGTTCCCTTTGGTTATATGAACATTCAAACCAATGTTCATATTGCTTTGAACTTTACCTGGACCATCATCTCCATCACGTAATTAATCCCAAATCTTTTTTAAGCATTTGTCTACACTCCTTAATTAACCCATATGTCGTTACATTTGTTCACTGGGAACTTAAATATCACAAATGCCCAAACTGAGTACCATTAGGGAGTGAAGTGTGAACCGCCCAAGGATAGACATGAGTATCTGATGGAACTACACCCTCTTGAAATCCAGAGCATTTATCTTCCTGCCAGATTGACCTTCTCTTGAGAAATACAGTTATTTTTCTCTCATTGAGGTGGCATAATCGGTGTGTTGACTCTTGTTTTCCTTCCAGGTAAATGGGACAAAGATAGATGAAGAAAAATACCAAGGGAGCTTTGATGAATCTATGCAGTGTTTTATTGCTGATGCAGACTGATTCCATAAATTTCTAGAAATACAGCACTTTAGGAATAAAGAGAGTGGGGGGTCAGAAAAGAGGAGGTAAGGGTAATGGAACTTGATGCTTCTTATCAGTAGTTGGGCAGAAACACTCACTCTGCAGATGGGCCTCATCACATAGAGAAAAAAAAAACAGATGACATCAAATGTAGCTTAGTGTTTTTATTAAAGTAAGAGGAGATTTTTACTTGCCTAAGAAAAATGTCTTAACTAAAAAATAGATTTTTCAAAGACCACAGACAACAGCAAGGTAAAATGTATCTGATTTATGGCAGGTTTAAAAGGTCTTCTTCCTGCATGTGTGTCTAGAGCCACAGTAGATGCCATGATAGAATGATAAATGAAGAAATAACTCAACATGAAAGCAACAAGGCAGTGGGCCTGGGGGTTGCAGACACCGCACCATTCAGTCTCAATGGAGAATCCAAATGCTGAGGTGAGCAGTTCTGCTAAAATGTGGAAAAATCAGATAAAGGAAAGGGTAATTTTGGGAAACAGAAGAATGGAATTTTAGTTCTGGTTCACCACTACTTATTTGCATAGACTTTAGAGGTCACTTTACCTTTCTTTGCCTCCTTTTTTGCATCTTAGAATGAGAATAGAAGTAATCTATTCCACATACATATTTGTATCTCATAAAAAAAACACAATATGGTAATAGATGAACTAGTGATTTGAACAGCTCAGAGCACCATACAAATGCAAGGTCTTAATTATATTCTAAAGGTATCCTTTCAGTAAGAGATAAAAAATAAAGAACATATTATTAAATTGCATTCTTGAAAGATAAGAGGTATATTGGGAGGACTGCTTTCAAGAGATATTATAAAAGCTGGCATTCTATCTTAGAAACACAAGCCAATTCTCAGAAACACAGATTGAAGATGAGAGAGAAGTAACTGATAGTGTATTGGAGGTGAATCATGTACTTGTGTAAATTGAGAAAATGTACTGACAAAAAATAAAATGGGTAACTTGCTAATTTGTGAATTAGCAAGCGTTACAAAAAAATAGAGAAGATAGAGGTCCAGGGAAAATTCAAATTTGAAAAATGAGCATAAAAGGCCAATCATTAACAAGTACCCCTGCTTGCCCAAAGACAAGAGAAGGCCATACCTAATGAAATGAGACGTTTGCTGAAGTCCTTGCCAGTAGAGATAACATTATTTCAAAGAAGGGGTCCAAGCAAAAAATAATTATATAATAAATACTATGTATACCTAACATGTATTCATACTTGTACTTTACATTCAGGGAGGTGGGGAAGGGAGTGAAGGAAAACTAGGAAATTCAGATTAGCTAGCATGTAAAAGTAAACATGTAGGAAACTGAGGTTTATTGTGTGAAATTGACTGCTTATTACAATTGGTTAGTTGCCAATTACATTATAGTTTTCAAGAAAGAACATGAGAGAGCTTGCTTTATAAAATCTCAAATTATTTCTGGTTTTAAGAATCTAAAAAGAAAGTGTGTGTGTGTGTGTTTGTTTAGAAATAGTGGAAACTTCTAGAAGAACTAATGTGACTTGGGAAAGGTGAAAAGTTCTTACATTTAAGAATGCTGTATTAGGACAAAATACGAGTTTATAACAAAAAGAAGTCTGAATACATGATATAGCAACTGAAGCCAGTATTCAACATGATTCACTTATCAGAATATGGACATTGAGACATGCATATCCTCTGATTCATTTCATAAATTTTCTCTAGGTAAAGATACATGCAAGATTTTCAGGGAATGCAAGGTTAATAACCCAAAAGGAAATATATGGAATGAGTCTGATAGTGAAGGCTCTGGGTTCATCATCATTAGCAAGTTATGCTGTATACAGAGAGTTTAGATAATTCTAGATTTATTTAATAGCCTGTGGCCTCTAGTTATCAGAGGGAAGTCTCCAAAATAAGCATTAAAACAGAAATAGTGAAAGGAAAAAAAGTTATTGCCCTGAGGAAAAAAAACAATTTTTAAAATATTACAATATTTTCAGAGTGATATATATGCATAATCATAACTCAGCAATCAAAAATGTAAAAATGACAATTACAAAATAAGCCAAGGAGAAGAATAGAAATCTCTTCAAAGACACAATAAACATAAATGTATATTTGTTATTTCTTATCCCTAGGTAACTGTAAACCAAAGCAACAATATATCGTCACAAATTACTCCAAAGGCAAGAAACACAGTTTTTGGAGAGATTCAGATGTGAAAAGCATCCCTTGTACAGTTGGTGAGAGCATAAATAGACTTTCAATCATAAAAAGGAGGTTCCCAGTGAATGAATCAGTGGCAAAAACGCCTCATAAGAAAGAGGCTGTGCATTTAACCTCAATACTGTGGGATGTACTGAGAATGGTCATAGCATCTATTACTGGGCTCCCTTATACTAGAACACAAATGTGCTTCTCCAATCCAATCATCACAACCAATTTCTTTTGAGATTGCTGATTATTCTGATAGTAATAAAGAGATAAAAAGGAGGAGAAGATAAGACGGAGCTGTCTGGGGATTTTTCGAAAAAAAAAGGGGGGGGCCTGGGAGATAGCATGGAGGTAAGGCGTTTGCCTTTCATGCAAAAGGTCATCGGTTCGAATCCCGGTGCCCCATATGGTCCCCCGTGCCTGCCATGCTCAATTTCTGAGCATGGAGCCAGGACTAACCCCTGAGCACTGCCGGGTGTGACCCCCCCCCAAAAAATAACATTAAAATATAAATGTCTATGAAGCTTTGCTATAGCATTACCTGTGTACTTACCTTAAAAATGCAAAACACTAATTCAGATATATCAATGGGTCTCTATGATTATTGTAGCATTACTCAAAATAGCCACATAATGGAAACAGCATAAATGTAAAATGACTTATAGATGTTTAAAGACTATGTGGTGAACTAATTCAATTAAAATCAATAAAATCCTGTTATTTTATTACATATTTTTCATTGCTTATTTTACTTGGACACTGTAACTTACAAAGTTTTGATAACAGAGACACTGTTTTAATTCCAAATCACCCACCAATGTCATCATGTCCCTACCAATTACCCAACATTGTCACTCTTGCCCTGTCTTCTTAACAAACTTAGTTTGCATGTGCATAGTATAGCTTGGATGACATGTTTCCAATTGTGTTGATTCTTAAGATTTTGATATATATGATTTTCAACAACATGGCTAGACCTAGAGGCTTAATGAAACAAGCCAGACAGAAGAATTAAAATCGCATGATTTAAACCTACGTATTTTCTACCAAGAAAACAAAGAGAAAAACTAAATAAAGAGGCCAAAACAATAGCACAGCAGTAGGACATTTGCTTTCTGTCCAGGGACAGACCCCAGTTCAATTCCCGGCATCCCATATGGTCTCCCGAGTCTGCCAGGAGCAACTTCTTAGCGCAGAGCCAGGAGTAAACCTGAGCACTGCCAGGTGTGGCCCCAAAACAAACATAACTAAATAAAATAAAATTGAACTATTGAACTCTTTGAGCAGTTTAAAAGAAAGGATAAACTGTGACAAAAACCGAGGTTGAAAGATAGAAGTGATCTTCATTGATGAATTTAAAGGAATATCTATTCGTGATGATTTTCAATGAAGCACATTTAAGTCATATATAAATATTCATATGCTACTACAATGCAATGCCACTTTTTAAAATGAGGGAACAGGTGGTTGTATAATAGTTAGAATGTATGCATAGCATGCCTGATGAGAATATGATCTTGACAAATAGTTCCCCAAACATTACTAAATATAGAGCTGATGGCCCAGCACACTGACCTGGTTTAGCTGACAATGACCTGACTAGAACTCAGAGCACCAAGGGGAGGCTTCTCAACTTCAACAACAACAACAACAACAACAACAACAACAACAACATTTATCCAGACAAATAATATTATCTAAATAATTTTAAAAGAGTAACAATAATTATTAAAATTAAATGCATACATCAAAATAGGGGGAAAGTACATAACTGAGCAAGTTGAAAAAAAATAACTTATATTTAATTTACCTCTAAAATAGCACCCATTACTCAAAGCAAACGATTTCAAAGAAAACCTGCAAGCAAACGCTTATTGCATAAGTATTTCAATAAATATCTCTAACATATGAATATTATTTCTAAGTATGTAATTCTAGTGCCATTATCACACCAAAACTATTTATTATTGTCAGATCATTGAACATCATTTTAGGACCAGAAGATGGTATAGGAGTTAGAATATTTGTCTTGCCAGTGGCTGACCCTGATTCTACATACCACTTATTATCCCAGAGAATTTTCAAGAAAGACCCCTGAGTACACAAAGAGGATTAAGCCCGAGTATAACCACATGAGGCCTGAAGGCAAAAACATAACAAAATAGGATAGAAATCTCTGATTAGCTCATTATTTTATTTTGTGTTATATTTTATGCAGTTTGTTCAAAATAGAACCCACATTGTGTCATTGTGATTGTCAACCTAATTATGCAATCTTTTAATCTGTTGGTTTTCTCTCCCTCTTTTTATTTATATTTTGTCATTTTGTTTTAAAAATCAGTTTATTTTATTACTCAGTATTTCTTTTTAATTGCTTCCCCATGGTATTATTAAACATGTTTCTATATCCCTGATAATTCCTTTTTATTGATAGTTAGATTTAGAGACTTAGACAAATTTAGCTTCAGTATTTGGTCAAGAATTCCTCAGAATTGGTGATGTACTTGCCTTTAAGAGATGCAGACTTTTGTTGTCTATCTTTCTGTGACAGTTTAAGCTTTGAAACAACATTAGGTTATAAAATCTAATTATAAATGCTTTCTTATTTTGATTAATTAAAATATTTCTGTAAAAGAAACTTCCTCTCATTAAATATTAATTTCTATGATTCACATTTAAATAGCTAGGTGAGTCATAATTTTAATTTTTGTAAACAAAATTTCACATAAATAAATGATTCTTTACAGTCCTCCAAAGTCAACCAGTGTTTTTAAGAATATCATTATATATTTATACATTTATATATTATTGATTTGTTGCAATCTCTCATAGTTATTTATTTTGATGTTAAAAACGTCTTCTATCCAAAGATAAATTCTGTTTCCTTTCACTATGACATAGAAATCTTTGGTAGCTCCTTTGCTTTTGATTTGACAAGATGTTTCAGGATGTCATTGTGTGTTTAACTTTAGGTAAATCTGAATATTTACCATCCCAAAAAGCTTTCTGGTCCTTTCTAGTAGGAAATGGCATTTGAGAAATTATAGTTACTTTCTCTTACAACTGTTCTTTGATCTTTTCAAGAAGATTTTTAAACTGGAATTGTCTGCATTGTATATGTTTACCAGAAGTGAACCCTGAAGCCCAGAGCCATGAGAATGCCCTGAGTACTACTCCACTTAAAAAAAATTTTTTTAAAGTGTATACAGGAATTTTGGTTGATAGTATGAAAAAGTTGAGACAAATGACTTAATTTATCTTTCACATAAACTTATCGGAGGGCTTCTGCTAAGTCTGTTCTTGCTTCCTCCGTTATTTGTATCGTTCAATCTCCCAATTCTGCGAAGTCTTTGTTTGAAATTCTCTATGAATAGTTCTCTGACTGCACAAAGTTACCAGAAGCAAGTGAGTATTGAATGAATCAATAAATAAATCAATAAAGCATATATAAAACACAAAATGTCTTATTAAAAAGGATTACAGGATGACAAAAAAAGTTTACAAATTTAAAAGTACTATAACAAAGTAAAAAATTCAGAACATCAATTTAGATACACAAAACCTTTTAAGAATCCTGTAATACAAGTAATCATTTGGAAAACTTCAAAACATATACCATAAATGGATAGTTCAAATTTCTAGAAACCAATTAAGAGTACATTGAATGACAATGCTTACAAATGCAAAATATCTTCATTGTGAATTTTCATAGTACTATGGACAATGAGGTTTTTGTTTTGTTTTGTTTTGGTTTGGTTTGGATTTGGTTTTTGGGTCATACCCCGTGGTACTCAGGGGTTATTCCTGGCTATATGCTCAGAAATCATTCCTGGTTTGGGGGATCCTATGGTTCACTGGGGGATCAAACTGCTGTCCATCCTAGGTTAGCTATGTGCAAGGCAAACGCCCTACTGTTGCACCACAGTTCTGGCCCCATCTCCTTCCTCCCTCTCGCCCCACTCTCTCTCTCCTCTCTCTCCCTCTCTCATCTCTCCCTTTTTCTCTCCTCTCTCTCCCTCTCTCATCTCTCCCTTTTTCTCTCCTCTCTCCTCTTTCTTTTTCTCTCTTTTCTCTCTTCTCTCCTTTTCTTTCATATTTCTTCCTTTCATATTTCTTTCTTTTTCTTTGGGTTTTTTGTTCATATTTCTTTCTTCCTTTCTTTTTCTTTCTTTCCCTTCTTTTTCTTTCTTCTTTCTTTCATTCTTTCTTTTGTTCTTTCTTTCTTTTTCTTTCTTTTGTTCCTTTCCATTCATTACTTTTCTTTCTCGTATTTAGTAAGATGACTTTACTAGGTACTCTGGGCAGAACAGAAACTTTGCTTTAAAAAACACTGATGGTGGGAATGCCCTTGATTCAATGTCACTATGTCCCTAGAATATTACTATAAAAGATTTGCAATCCACTTTGGTCAAAATAAAAATTATTTAATTAAAAAATCTGTCTGCAGGGCCATAGCAGTGGCGCTAGCCTAGGACAGACCACGGTTCAATCCCCGGGCTTCCCATATGGTCCTCCAAGCCAGGAGCGATTTCTGAGTGCATAGCCAGGAGTAACTCTTGAGTGTCACTCTGTGTGGTCCAAAAACAAAAACAAAATAATCTTTCTGCAAACAACCAGAAACTCTCACACCTGAGTTCTGATTTTGCAGGAATCTTAATTCCTGAAAACTGAGTAACCAAGTTGATTTTGTTTCCATGAAACATTTCAAAGAACTCTATATGACCCAAAACAAGCTACTCACAGTTCAAATGCATTCAGAATACTGACCCTTTCTATCTTCCTGTTCATAGGATGATTATAAATTAGAAAGAAATAAGTCTACAAACCTGAGAATTGAGAGTATTGACGTTGACTGAGAACAGGGCATTATCTTTTTTTTTTTTTTTTGGTTTTTGGGCCACACCCAGCGGTGCTCAGGGTTTACTCCTGGCTGTCTGCTGAGAAATAGCTCCTGGCAAGCACAGGTGACCATATGGGACACCGGGATTCCAGCCAACCACCTTTGGTCCTGGATCTGCTGCTTGCAAGGCAAACGCCGCTGTGCTATCTCTCCGGGCCCTGAACAGGGCATTATCTTGAGGGCCAAGTCTGTGACCCTAAACAATATAGAGGCATAACATTACACTATATTTTTTTTTGTCTTTGTCTGAAATTCCTCCCTAATGTCAACACAAATTTTAACTTACCTAAAAATAGCATGTCCTGGCACTACAGACAATGACCTGTATTGGATAAACTGGTTTCTCTGGAGCCTAGAGTTGGTCTTATGTCAGGAAACTTCAGGGGTAGGGTCTCCTTGTATTTAGGCCAAAGTTTTTCCTTTCCATGTCCTCCATAATTTGGTGGCCTATGCAAATGATAATTGCCACTCTAACACTGTTTTTACTGTGCTCCTCTGACTCTAAACCTTTTTTTTTTAAACCACTTAAACTTTTGAGGTTGACTTGAACTAATTTGCAAGTGTATGGAAATGTAAAAAAACTACTATGTCTTCAAGTTTAAGGAGTTACATAAATTTTATGTCTTTAGATTGCTTTGTGTACCTCTAGAAAAATTTATAATGTACTGAAATCTGGGGCCTTGAGGGACAAAGTAATTGTACATGGGTTCTGTTTTATCGTTCTTTGATTGTAAGTTTAAAATTAGGGTGTAAGCAGGGGAATGTCTTATGAGAGCTCTGTTTTTGGGTCACTAAAAAAAATAGAACCACATGCATAAAAAAAGGAAGAGAAAAAGAATAGAGAGACAGGGAAAAAAGAGATAGAGAAAGACAGAGGGGTAGGGAGAAACACACACAGAGAAAATGCCACAGAAGCAGGCAGAGGAGAGAGCAGCGGGGAGTACAGGAGGGAAATTGAGGGTTTTGGTGGTGAGAAAAGTAGTGAGGGATGTTGTACACTCTATGGCGGAAATTCAAATCATTAACATCTTTGTAACACTTAAAAAAAAAACACAGACATATTATGAACAATCTTGTAAACTATGGTGTTTAAATAAAAAATATAAAAAAAAATAAAGAAACGTCCTAATATACTATATTTCTAAGGGGAGATTTGTTTATTTGAATAAACATTGGGGATAAACCTAGTGTAGGCAAGGGTGACCCTGGCAATGCTTGGGGGACCATACAGCATGCAGGGTTAGCTGTGTGCAAATACTTTCCCCCCTTTATTTATCTTTTTGGGCCTTCAAAATATTTATTTTCAAACAAAATCTCTGAATGCTGATGGGAGGATGTTTTGCCTAGACTACACTCAGCTGTGTTCAGGATTTTTCCTAACTCTGTTTTTAGGAATGATAACCAAGCTTCTTGGCTGGATCCATGGCAAAGAAGGCTCTGGAAGCTAAGCAGGAAATCAGGAGTGAGAGCACTGGAGTAGGAAGCTTGAAGGGCTGCCTCTATCTTCAGGTCAATGAATACCAAAGAGAGACTGGACTGAAGTACAAATGTTCAGGATTGGCATGGTCTGGGTGGACCCTGGTCCCTTGTTACCTATGGGTTTATATATCAAACCTCCCTTCATATGTTTCATATTATAAGCAAGGCTTTTTTTTTTTTTTTTTACTGAGTTTTGTTCTTCTAATTCTTACTTCTTTTGTTTTTGTTTTTGGGTCACACCCAGCAGCACTCAGGGGTTACTCCTGGCTCTACGCTCATAAATCACTCCTGGCAGGCTCTGGAGACCATATGGGATGCCAGGATTAGAACCACCGTCCTTCTACATACAAGGCAAATGCCCTACCTTCATACTATCTCTTCAGCCCCTAATTCTTTCTTCTTAAGTAAAAATGCATAAAAATTATTAGAAAATATTAACACATAGAAACTCATAAATATAATTTCACAATTCATACTCCCTTATATACTATACACTAAATGTTATTTCTCCATTTTCCAGTTAAGGTTCTAATTTCTGGTTAAGTGGTTTTTATTTTTACTTATCAATATATATTTCTTACCTATGCTATAATATTAAAAATGTGATAAAATAAATATAAATTAAAACCTGTTGGAAAGTAATTAGTTATCAAGTCAGAATTAATTGGATAACTTTTCAGCAAAATAGTGGAGAGAGAAATTAAAAAAGACGTCTGAAAGTCAATAAAGCTTTTATGTCTAAAGTTGATGATTCTTTGGAATTAGAATATGGTTTCCTTTTTTTTTTCTTTTGGTTTTAATGGGACTTTGGAACACAGTAAACATTGCTCCTCGGGCTTTATTCTTGTCTTTTTTTAGGAGTCACTCCTGGCAGTACTTGGAAGGCAAAAGTCTTAAACTTTGTGTTACCTCTTCAATCCTGATGTTTTGGGGTTTTTTTTCCCGATTCTTCCAAGTACTTCTCAGTATACAAGAAGCTTCAACCTGTAGCTTTTGGTCAAACAGATGGGATAGTTCAATGCTAGAGCACAAGGAGGTATTGTGCTGGATTTGAAAAGATAGGGTCCTTCAGGATCACCCAGGTACTACACAGGGGCCACCAACAACACACCCAGCAATACTATGGATCATATAATGGTGCTAAGGATTGAATCAGAATCAGACACTATAACATTTATTGGAGTCCAACTAAAAGTTCCTTGAATAAACTGTAATGTTTTATGCTTATTAAAGAGAAAAATATTTTTTTTCAGAAAATAAATTTTATAGGTGGAAGAGAGAGAAATATAAATATTGCAGGCAACTGGGAGTGTGATACATAGCAAGATGGGGATAAAGTAACAGGACAAAAGGATTGAGAATATCTATAATCACCTATTTCACAGTCTACTCTGTATTTCCCTACGTTAGAATATTCGAGTTTATGAAGGAGCACATGAAAAATCAAATCTTAAGAATAAAATATTTGCCAATAGACATATAAGGAGATCAATGTCCTACATTCCCCTCTAAAATCACATTCTTAAATCTGGTCCCCTAAGGTCACTTATGAAACTATTTTTATTAAGACACAGGTTCAACATCACAGAGGGATACAGGAATCAAATACATTTTTTAGTATCAGCATACGGTGCATTACTAGGAGGGATCAATGTACCTTGCATAAACTGTATGTAATTACAATTTTGTTTTGTTTTGTTTTTCTGGGCCACACCCATTTGATGCTCAGGGCTTATTCCTGGTTAAGTGTTCAGAAATCGCCTGGCTTGGGGAGATCATATGGGACACCGGGGGATCAAACCGCGGTCCTTCCTTGGCTAGCACTTGCAAGGCAGATGCCTTGCCTCTTGCGCCAATTTCTGGTCCCAATTTATTAGTGTAAATAATATTTAATTTTTTAAAAAAACCTAACACATGATAAGAAAAACATCCAATAGGTTTTGCAAACACAAGTCTGGTTTGTTATTTTTTCTCCTTGGTACAAGAGAGGAAGCTTTGGTAATAGAAATCTTTCATAGTCAGTTTGACTAAACTCTAACACTCAGATTTCTAATATATTGGGTTAATTTTTTGAAAGAAACAAATGTTGAACTACATTTTCAAGTAGTGGAGAATGTCATTATAAATAAAATTTCAACATACATGGTCTTCCAAATATAAAATTCATAATTTATAAGTCATCTTAGGTGAAAATTGACTTTAGTGAAGAGACCACATACATACAGTCATTACACATTGATATGTGTAAGCATTAATAGAACTAAATGATGTATCACATATGTTACATTACTTAGTTTATATAATGAAAAGTAATATAAATTCACTTCATACTCTGAAAAATTCCAAAGACAGTTCAAACCCCAACACCAAAACATTCCTAAATTCTACTTTTTTTGGAATGAGAATTGCAATTGCTTGAGATACTGAGGTAGATAATCTTTGTCATTTTGGTTAGAGTATAACATTTTGTCCTGAGGATTTAGAGCTAAAATAAATGGAAGGAAATAATTAAAAATAGTACTAAAAGAAATCCTAAATGCCCTCAATAGTAGAAGGTGCCATATTAGTACACTCTAATACCGAAAGCTTTATCATCCTTTAAATCATAAGGCAACCGGGAAATTTTTTGAGCTGTAAATCAACAAGATTTATCTTTTTTTCTTAATTCAAAATAAAGAACAGTTTTGCTTTGACTCCAACTCCCCCATTCAATGTGCTGACATTCCGCAAGTTGATGGACAAAAATACAGAGCCCCAAATGGTCAACTCAGAGATTTCCAAACAAACCTGGCAGGAGTCAAAATACTGTGCTTCAGATGGGCAAGAAGAATATTAGACCTTCTGGGGTGTTATCCACCCAGTCAGAACATTTTACTATTCATCCGTCATTACTTATTTCCTCATTCCAAAATGGCTGCTTGCCATGACAACCTGCCACATGCTGCTTTGCAATCGTGTCCATTCACATTGCCCCTTTGGCAGAGAGAATTCCATTCTTGCTTAAGGCAGTTATTGGTCTCATATTTATGATAATTTATCAAATGTCTTGTGGAAATTCTACATTTTATGAGGTTATATAAGAGACTCCTAACATCTTTTCTTCATTTGGCAAAAATTAAAAGCTTTGAAATTTCTTGGCCTCTCTCAAGAAGAATGCTTAAGGCAAATTCATTCCTCATATCTCCTAAAGGGATTGGCATGCCCCTAGGGCTGTGGGCATTTTGATGCCAGGGTTGGCATGCTGAATCGTTATTTTCTATAATCTGTTGAATTGAAATATGTAAAAATTTGGCAGTGACTTTGGAGTTCGGTTCTAGTTTCTCAGTCACTTGGGCACCCTGTCTACTCAACAAGTCACTCGACTCCCATCCCAACTATCAATATTAGTTATTGAAGCCTGTTTTGCTGACAACACATATATATCAAGTTAGTCTGAAGGCATGAAATTAGAGAAGGAAAAAAGAGAAGAGTGATCTATGCCAGGTATAGTGAGAATAAGATCAGCTCTTTTCAATTGCAGGTAGTTTAACTGAGTCATAGAGGAAAGAAGTAATTTATAATGTAACCACACAATTCAATAGTGTCATGTTATTATCAACATTCTATAACTGCAAAGACCATGTTATGTGTATTATTTAGTAATAATAATAAGTAATAAAAGCAAGGGACAATGAACATCTTTTAGTAAATGTCAGATCATTGAATCTCCTTTTAAAAATAGCATCCAACTAAATGTATTTAAAAGATATTCTTCCACTACCAAATTATGATTTAAAAAATGTACACATGTGCTTACATGTGCACCCACCAGCTAAGAAAAAATTGGTTATGATCAAAAAAGTAGAACCCCTTTGTTCAGTACAGCATAAATCTGCCTTATCAAGAACATGCATGTCAGAAATAAATTCTTACTAAAGAATTAATTTGTAAAAATTCAGGATCTATAATTATGCTACCCAAAACTGTCATTCACCTTATTTCTAAACATGAAAGACTGATTTCTTAATTTCAAAGTTTCAAATATTCTTTACAAAATAATGAAAATGTATAAATTCATATGAAATTAAAATGGAATGTCACAAATGTGAATTAAGTGAACTTTTGAATTTAACATAGGTAGGTGTTTTTTTTTTAGTTAGCTGGGGGTTTGGATTACACCAATGACCATATGTGGTGTCAGGGATATAACTAGGATCACCCACAAGTAAGTACAGTGGAGAACCACTGTACTGTAATCTCCATTCCTTGAATTCTGGAGCTTTTTATTAGAAAAAATAAAATGACAAAAATAAAGCTAATTTTTAAGGAAACTTTTAACTCATCTTAGTTTACTATATTATAAGATAATAAAATAGACTGGATGACTGAAAAGTGACAAAATCTATTTCAAATAATCTAGAGACTGAGAAACCCAAGACCAATACAGTTTTTGTGCCTAGTAAAGGTTTGTTTTATTGTCATAGATACTGTCTTACAAATGTGTCCAATATCTCAAGAAAGTATTCTGGAGTCTCTATTAAAAGGATATTCTTCTCGTTTATGAATATTTCATCTTCATGACCAATCTCTAAATATATGAATCGGAGGAGGGAGGAGAGAAGGCAGTCACTAACGTTTGTTCTAGACTCATGTCTCCAAATATCTTTAGGTTATTGCCATGTAAAAATATTGGGTAATTTATATTTTTATAAACTTGTGATATGGCGTACATAAAAGGTTTATTTAAATTAAGACAACCTCTATTTCAAATTCAAGTTCCATAAAGACAAGAAGTTAAAAGTTCCATGCTGCAAAGAACTATTGTGGGGTATTGCCAACACCTCAGAAAAATATGCTCTCTGACTGGTCCTTTTAGTTAGGAAAATAAAAATCTAGACTATATTAAAACCTGAGAGATTTAAGGGAAGTTAAAAGGTTAGATCTAGATTTTATCAATCTTGGCAGAGGTAATTGTCTTCTTATGGGATAGAGCTAGTACATTCAAGTAAAACACTAAACTAGAAAGGTGGGTTGCAAAAAGAAAAGACGAGGTCTTGGAAGCCAGATTTCTTGTAAAAATGTAGATTTCCCCCTATCTCAGTGCAAGGCAAAAGGACTTTGGAACATGCACCTGGTTTTCATGGCGGATACAGAAACATTTGACCACAACTAAAGTTGCTATACACCGAAATGACAGAGCTTTGGTTAAGATAAATTTAAATAAATAATAAACAGGCCTACATGAAGTAGTAGTAAAAACAGAGATTAAAAAAAATTTTTTGTGGGGGGTCACACCCGGCAGTGCTCAGGGGTTACTCCTGGCTCCATGCTCAGAAATTGCTCCTGGCAGGCACGGGGGACCATATGGGGCACCGGGATTCGAACCGATGACCTTCTGCATGAAAGGCAAGCGCCTTACCTCCATGCTATCTCCCGAGCCCCTAAAATTTTTAAAAACATTATCACTAGGGATAATTTAGCACATACCA
Source organism: Crocidura indochinensis (assembly GCA_004027635.1). Classification (NCBI taxonomy): domain Eukaryota; kingdom Metazoa; phylum Chordata; class Mammalia; order Eulipotyphla; family Soricidae; genus Crocidura; species Crocidura indochinensis. Next base: position 11,828 of record PVKC010003111.1, on the reverse strand, counting down.
AAAGCTATTTTTAAGCCTTGGTAACATATGGCATCACGTCAAGCAACACAGAATAGCTCTGGAATTTCCAAGTACTGCTATCATGGCTCTTGATTTCCTAATCGTTGAATTGTCCAACCCAATATATCAGGGAATGGATTTTAGAACCCCCAAAAAGCTGTTTCAGAGATTTCTCCTACCACCCCTGCAATATAAATAAAGTAGAATTTTAAGATGCAAAAGCAGAAATCGCCTGGAAAAATTTACCAGGCTTAAGCCTTTCCTTATATGTTGTGGCTGACCCATGTTCAATTCCCAGCACTACATATGTTTCCCTAAGATCCATATAAGAGATTCATGAGCACAGTCAGAAGTTAGCCCAGAACACTAGTCCAAATGAGAAAAAACTAAGAAATATTAACAAAGACAAAATAATCATTTTATGAGAAACATTTACATACATTTGAAATGAAGCTTGGTATAGAAAGAGTTAACACCTCTTTTAAAAATAAAAACAATTGAGATCTAAGAAAACATTTGTATTTCCCAGGATGAAAAGATTTTTCTAAGCGTAATACTTATGGAAGAAAACCATTTGGGGATGTGAGAAACAATCAATGTTTTTGCATCAAAAATAGAACATATCTAAAAAAAATAGAACATATCTGAAATCCAACAAACATCATAAGCCAAATTAAGAACAAAAATATTCAATATAATGTAAGTACAATCAATAACAAAAACTTAAATTGAGCAAAATACAAGTATAGGCATTTAAAAAATAGAAAATTACATGAAAGGAATCAGCTTTGCACTATTTAAGTAAATATATTCTAAATTGCTAATATTCTACTTCTATCGTAGTAGTAATAAAAAAACAAAATTTAAAATTGTCCTTATAAACTCTCTCTTAAAAAGGGTTTATCATAGCTTTGCATACACTAGTAAAATACCATAAAAGGAAGAATCCATATGCTAATAAAGGAAAGTTTGCTAACAAGAAAAATATTATCTTTATAAAATTGGCAAATGACATGCTTAAATATTCAATAAATGTGAGATTTAATCTATACATTTTATTCATTTCAAACAAAATTGTATGCACAACATTAGCATTTTGTTAAATTATGATTATTTTAATATCAAATTATATAAATTAAATTTTAACTTCATATATGATCATGTAGAATTGTGTACTATATATCAACATACCTAAAAATATAGACTAACACAGAAAAATGCATTAATGAATGCTTAAATTCTAACAGCTATATCAGTTATGTATTATTATTTTTAAATACCTTAGAGTTCTAAACTAATCCTATATTTATTTTATTTATTAATAATGTAAATATGTTATATTGATATAGTAGGTACTTTGCTTACTATGAAACATATACTTATAGAAGAGTATATATAAGTATATATGTTTATAAATAAACTATGAAACATATACTTATAGAAGAGTATATATAAGTATATATGTTTATAAATAAACATATATACTTATATATACTCTTCTATAAGTATATGTTTCATATACTTTATAAATAAACATATATACTTACATAATTAAATATATATGTATATATATTTACATAAGTTTATGTACTTATAGAAAAGTATATACATATATGTGTAGTGACAAAGTATGATATCATATCAAATAAATAAATTATAGTTTAAATGAAAAACATAGTACAAGCATAGATTAAGACCCTTGAAGAAAAGAAAATCAATATATGTTATTATTATTGGGGTATGGAAATCAAATTTGTTCAAGTTTGTGAAGTTTTCTTAGAAAAAATAGAGAAGGTAAAGTCAGAATTGCCAACCATCTTTGGTAAAGACAAAACTGCAAAGCAGCTCAGATGCAAAGAGCTTCTTTTATATTTGGGCAGAAAATATCTCTTCTTTACAAGAATTTTTTTCCTTCCAGATAACATCTAAGCCATCTGGTGTACAGTCTGGATGTCTTTCGGTCTAGGAAAAGTGGTGGAAGAGAAACTATCTGCCTCCTGGACTTGTAATTTTGAAAAATATGTAGCTTCCACTAAATAAACCTCCACTAGAAAAATAATTTTAAATATAATAAGCTATGATTTCAGTTTAGTTCATTTTACTCATTTGTTTGTCTTTGCCAGTGTCTCAAACTAAGCATTACTTTTTTTTTTTAACTTTATTGTGGTCAAAGTGAATTACAAATCTTTCACAGTAATATTTAAGATACATAGTGATAATGAATGAGGGGCATTCCCACCACCCCTGTTTCCCAGCATGTTTCCCTCTACCCCTGTTCACAGCATACATCCCACTTCTCCCTCCTTAACCCCCCCCCAATGCTAGTGCAACTGTTCCCCCCTTGTACAACTTGTTATAGATTAGTTATCGATTCTGTTGTCATTGACTTTGGATTTGGTATTCAAGTCTGATCATTTTTTATTTCCACCAAATAAACATGACTGTCTGGTCTTGGTACCATTCATTTTTCCCATTCCAATTTTGAGGCTGATCAAAGTGATTCCAGTAATGTGGCTCTATTAGAGATATAAGAAAAGATATGAGAGGATTTCATCTAGGTGTTGTAAATATCCATTCGGAAGAAGAAAGGGAAAAAAGAAGAAAAAAGTAACAAAACAAGACAAGCATTACTTTTAATAGAATTCTTTTGGTACAGAAGACTGAGTTCGAGTTCTATCATTAGCACAAACTTTCAACTGTTAAGACTATGACCTTATTGAAATAGACAGTAGAGTTAGCTGCATGCAATTTGATTTCTATGATCTGTCTTTATTCTCACATTGAATTTCTTCATTTGATTTCCATTTGTCATGCTCCATCCATTCTTTCTCTTGAAGATTATCTTGTCTATACCTAACCCTTATGCAGGCTTCAGAGATTTTCATCTAACTCAAATTTCTCTTCTACATATGGCCTAAGACATGACATAAGGCTTTCCCAGCCTACCAGAAAGGTAAATAAAAGAAAAATATAGACAATACTAGGGGCCGGGCGGTGGTGCTGGAGGTAAGGTGCCTGCCTTGCCTGCACTAGCCTAGGACAGACAGAAGTTCGATCCCCCGGTTTCCCATATGGTCCCCCAAGCCAGGAGTGACTTCTGAGCGCATAGCCAGGAGTAACCCCTGAGCGTCACTGGTTGTGGTCCAAAAACCAAAAAAAAAAAAAAAAAAAAAAAGAAAAAGAAAATACTCAGAGAAACAGACTTTTACAAAGATACACTTCTATGTCTATACAGCACATAGATTTGGTCTGGAGCATAGAGGAAGTGCCAAAATAAAATAATACTTTTCTTTCCAGAAAATTCAGTCTAAATCAAACCATCTGACCATTCCCAAGCACTTGCACTCTGTATGTCGTACTGTTACAAAATCATTTCACCTGAAACAATACTCTTTCAATTAACTGCAATACCTTGCAGAGGGAGTGCCCAAAGGACACCAGAGACCAAACAAGGAGGCCTGACCCTTGTAACTTGTTGATACCTTGGGTGAACTTGAATCCTCTGCCTGAAGGTGAAATCTGTCTTCGGAGTCCACTGAGCCTTTTAGTCCCTTGAAAGTTCTTACCGTGTCTATAAAAAATTTCTGCTCTTAACCTTTCTTGTGTTATAAAAAGCACAGCCACGTCCCTCATAACTATTTGATGTCTTATATAAAAACCCTTTATAAAATAAAAAAAAAAGAAATCTCCCCAGATAGCCTCAAAAGAAAAGTTGCTCAGCGATGTCTTTAAACTGCGCACTTATTTAATATCGACATGAAGATAGAGTCAGTGCTCTGAATTCTAGGCTGCCCACGCTGGCATTGAGGAGTATTGTGAAAACCTGCCAGTTGCTAAAATATCCCTTCATTTCCGTGGGGAGACAGTGTCAAGAATAAAAGCCAGAAAGGGAAATTTTGGCTGGCATCCAAAAACAGTTGTAGAAAAGAAGGTTCTCTCTCCGACAGCATTCTGACATGCGTTTTTCAGTTTTGCCATGAAGTTGAAATCTTTCCTCAGGAGAGATGAGTGTATATATAAAGACAGCATGAACGTACTGGGCTCAGGAATTTCAAACATGGCCTAGTCTGACATGAAGGAAGGAAAGGGAGAGAGGAGTGGTGAGGAAGTCACTGAACTTCCAGAAAGTCCTGTCAAAACTAAGCCACTTAAATAGGTTTAACTTTGAAACATTTCTACTGCCAAACTCTTCTGGGTAATTCTAATAGAATTTGCACTCATTTTTTCATGATTTCCTAAATATGCTTCCTGATCCGTTTTCCGGTCACTAGACTCTTTGTATATATAAAGATAGATGTAATCTGTTTAATGCAAATTCTGTCTTTGTTGGGTAATTAGGGCATCACACTTGTGTATCCGAAGAGCAGCAACAGAACACAGCAGTTAAGATTTTAAAATAATTCATAGGAAGAAGGGGTAAAGAGAAAGCACTTATGAAAACTCCTCATCTCAACAGGCAATGACTTTCTGAGAATATGGCAGGCCTCATCCTCACTTGTCAGTACTAAGTCTGAAATGATTCTAGTGAAGAACTCTGTACAAATGAGCACAGATTTTTGGAATAGAGCCAAAAGGGACACTTAAATCATATAAGATATATATATATATATATATATATATATATATATGTACATAGACACATTATTTTCCTGCACCCTAAAGATATCCCTAGAAAACAAAATACAAAATCTTGGCTATTGTATAAATAATTTTATCCATGATTTTAATATTAATACCAGGGATCATGCATGTTAGACTTTGGTCAATAATATGACTTTAATAAAGGATCTTTCTTAAATAATATTGAGTGAATGGAGAGGATAGAGGATCTACTCTTATGACTCCTTTCACTAACAATTACTAAGCAAAAAATAAAGCAGATATAATTGTTTGCTAAGGGAGGTGAGAGTTAATTTTTTTAAAAAGCCTATATAGTCACTCACAATAGAAACAAAGTACAATTTTCTTAAGTTGTCTAGACAGCGAAATTGTGATTCATTTATTGGCTCTTCCATTGGACTGTTATTTGACCTTATTATAAAAAAACCACTTCCTTTGAACATCATTTTATCACTTGTAAAATAGAAATAATAATAATCTTACCCAAGAATTATGAGATTTTAAAAAGGTACAATGAATGTGTCTTTAGCAACTATAAAATGCTGCACACATGTTGATCATCATGAATAGTAGTAATATCTCTGATTCATTTCATCTCACTCTAAAGATTGAAGTGCAAGAATTTTTTTATAGCTTCTAAGATTTTAATCAGTTTCTAATGCACTAATTTCATGGTCATAAAATATTGGGCTGAAAGAGATCTTGGAAATAATCTCATTCTAACCTCATTTTTTAAGGCTCAGAGAGTTTGCGAATTGCTCAAAGTCAAACAGCAAACTTAAAAAAAGTCACAAACATGCACAGAATACTAAATTTTATCTCAGTACATATATATGCAACTAAACTATACGTAGCTGTACAAGTGTTTTCTTTAATAGATTCTCTCTCTTTTTGAAAAAGATTAGGTTAATTAATCTGGCCTCAAAAAATATTTGTCAAGTGAATTTTCTATTTATCCATTAGTTATTATAATACATTTTAGAAAAATGATCCCATGGAAATTGCAGTCAGAAATTTCTTTTAAAGCTATGAATCCAGTTATCTCATTCTATTGCTTATGTCTTTCTATTTGTCCTCTGGGGCCCTTAAAAAAACTGTTTGACTACTTCAAGGTTTGCATACTCTGATTCCTACTGGTTTAAACAAACTCTGCTCTAATGAAACACCATAATCAATTATAATTTGACTATACCTGCCTTTTTTCTTTTTTTTTACCAAATTTTATTTTCAGAAGGTGGTTTTTCCTGCAAGCTACTTTTTACTCACATCTTAGTTTTATAATTTACTCCTTGTGAGACCTTCTGTGACCAGGCCCGCTCCCCAGATTCTTATGTAGTTCACTAGCTGGCTCATGGTGTTATCTCATTGGAACTATCCTTTTTTGTGTTCATTTGCCAATACAATGTGAGCCTCTACCATTGGAACATCAGTTCCAGAGATACAAGTCTGCCAGCTAAATTGAAGCAGATGCCATTTTTCTGGGTTGGGATGTCCTTAGTAGCAATCATTATTTTTTGGTGGGTTGGGTGAACATACCTGATGGTGCTCAGGGGACACTATTGATTGGCGACAGATAGGAATTTGGGAAAGCTGCATGCAAGATAAGTGCCTTAGTTCCAACTATCTCTCAAGTCCTCCTACTAACATTTTTACCTTTGCGATTCTGAGTCCTGCCTGTTAGACCTACAAAAAAATCTTCTTTAACTTGGCTCTGCTGTATGGACACAAATAGAGCAAGCACATCAATGGTGTTTGTCAAATACTTGGAAAATATTTTATGAATGAATGAATATAAGAATGCTGTTGTAACAAATGCAAATATCTTAGATACCTTTATTTTGTCCTAAACTACATGCTTTGTTCTCTGAAAAAAAAAGCAGTTTAGAATAATGGCAATTGGAGCATATCTATTAATATCACCTAAGGTTTGAATCCCAATTTACCAATTTAGCTTTGTAACTCTGAGCAAGATTGTCAGATCTGTGATTTTCAGAATCTCTTTTGGAATAGATAGATAAGTCAGAGAACTGGAATATTAATAATGTTCCATACCCTGCAAAAAGGTGGTTTTGTAAGTTTAGTTCCCAAGTTAAAGATCAATATAGAGAATCACATATATAATGTTTCTATTTATCTTTGACTGTTTCATAAACTCTTTCTTTATTCTGATCAGAAAACTGTTTTCTACTTTACTGTTTTTTGATCTACCCCTTCTTTGCTCTTCCCCATCCTATAATTATATTATAATGTCTGATGTTATTACAAACTGGGGGCAGAAGCGCATGAGAAACACTACAGGGAAAAAGTACATTAATTCAACCCAATATACATAAAATATGTATTTCTAGTTGGTCTAATCAAACATCAATAAATTTAAAGTGTGATTCAGTATATCTTAAGTTATTTTTATTGTGATACACACTTTCTTTAAAAATACTCTGTTATCAATACTAATATTTTATACTAATAATACTAATCACTCTTTCAGATAGAAATGCAAATCTGTTAAGGTTGTTAAGTTACTTATTTTAGAGCTATGGTCTTTCATCTCTCATATCTTTCTCTAGCTTTCATCATCCCGAATCCCAGGTTTCTTATTCCTATTTCTCATACTGCACCCAGGCTCAGGGGGCCTAGAAGAGCTCATCACTTCCTGGACAAGAACATTCATATCTCAGAGGAGCAGAAATGGGATGTAGGATTTCATTATCACAAACAGGGGAGTGAGCATAAAACAGAGAAAGGCTTCTATAGCAGGTCCCGTGCAAGTCAGAAGATTTGTGGATATGATCACATCTCTACTGCCTACCTTCTCTACACAGCACGTTCTGTTCATTAATTCATTAATCTCTGTACCACCCCTGCAGCGGAGGTAACTATTATTAGCTTCGGTTTGTAGATGGAGAAATAGAACTAAAGTACAATGAAGTTCAGCAAGTTGCCCACGGTCACAGTGGGGAATGTTGTTGGGTGTGGGATCCCAGCCAGAAGTCTTGCCTCCCAAATACCTATTCTTACAGACACCCCCTCCGAACCTGCCTATTAGCATAATGGTAAAAGGAAGCTGTCATTTTATTTCCTGGTGTCGCATTCACCTGAGCTTCTGAACTCTCCTGAACACACATTCAGTTGAGTTGTTCTAACATTTACACTGCCAAATGTCTGCATAATTCCTCTTTTCTTTTTCTAGCTGTCAGCAGCTGCCCCGCCTGACAGAATGCAAACACTTGGTCAGAAAAATATATTTTAGGGGAAAAATTACTGTTACACTTCAACTCAGAGCTAAAAGAAAGCATGGTATTGTCACCTGGTGAAACAACACATATCTTTCTGAAAGGAAAGGTACATCATATTATTTTTATTCATGGATCCTCTCTGTGTATTCAACCCCAGAAGGACAATAAACATGTGTTTTATCATCATGACACTGCTGATGAAAATGAGAATTTTAACTATTCAATTTGTAACTCCTAATTTGTTTTCATGAAACCTGTGCATTTTAGAAAATAGATCAAGGAGACAAATATGGACTGCGCTATACTCATTGATTATCACAAAACTAAAGGAGGGTATTGTTCGCTAGCTAGACAAATTAGTAAATATAAACTCAGAAAGGTGAACTTGAACTAACCAGACTAAGATTTGAGCAATCTGTTTCTGAATTATGTTGATTCTATATGTTAGAACACATCAATGTTGTTGACCCTTATTTCAGTTGAATTCAGCATCCAGCACTATACTCTGCTTTAAGATGGATGCTGCATTAAATATAATTTTGCCTAGAGTTACACTTGGTTCCTAGCACCCCACTGATATGTATGCCGTTGATTGTCAGGTCTCACTGTGATAACTGCTATGCTTAAAGTAGAAACAAAATGCTGTATGAGAGATATATGCCTGCTCAAGCTGCAGAGTAAAAGACTGCAGAGTTGAAATGTTGTGTTAGAGTTTATGATAATTAAAGTACCAGATAGATAAAATATATTACAATTAATTCCATGTGTTCAGCTCTGTGATAAGTCATCTCTTCACTCTTGGATACAGAAATAAAGTTCAGAATCTATATGTGACTCTTTAAAGGTATGGCACAATTTACCAACTGAGCTAAAGCTACCTCAAAGTGTTCCTGATTTAATAAAATGATTGTTTTTGTGAATGATATTTTTTACAACAGTTAAATTTTCTATATATGTGTGATAATGAATGAAACCTCTTTTATCTACCTTGCCTCTGTTTTTCTTTTTTGGTAAATCGGAGCTTACTTTGTGTTACTTAGCGTCACCTGATTTTCAGTATCACCTGATAATTCATTTTTAACTTTAAATTTAGAGTTTGATACAAAATTTTAGAATCAAATTTATTGGAAAATTTTAGAATCTATATGCTGAATGATAATTAGATACTTATTTAGAGATAGTAAAACAAATAAACAAATAATGTACCTGTCTTCTGGCGGCTAGAAAAATAGTACAATGGATGAAAGCTTGCCTTGCATATAGCTGACCCAGGTTCACAGCCCAGATCCCATTATAGTTCTCTAAGACCTGTTGGGAGTGATCCCTGAGCACAAATTCAGGAGAAACTGCTGAGCACAACCTTTGAAAAAATAGTATGTTGCTTACTCACTGCTAATCCAAGTTTGATCCCCAGCATGCCATTTTGTTCCCTGAACCATGCCACGAGTTCCCTGAATAGGCCTTAAACACACCTCTGTCTGGCTCCAAATCCAGAAACATATATAGTACTAGACATAAATGGGAAGACAATATTTCAAAGAGCTTAGTTCTAAGAATAAAAGTTAAAGATAAGATGTATAGTGTTAAAAAATAATAGCCATGTTTGGTGAAACTATAAAGAAAAATTTACTCGTCATATTTTTAGTATTGCAAATAAAAGTGTGTTAAACCACTGCTTGGAATTTTTCAAAAAATCTTCAATGCACATAATACTGAACTCCATTGCCTTGTGCAACCATATACATTTGCAGAACCTGGCTTCGTCCACTCTAACAAGAGTTGCCTGCCTTCCAGAGCTCTAATTTCAGCCTGTGTGCAAATTTGCCTGAATAGTTAAACTTCCTTAGGACACCGTGTCCCAGGACTTTTGCATTATTAGCATGCAATGACTCATATCTCAATTTAATGTCATTTACTAAAGGATTCTTTTTCTATATCTAAATATCAATTCACCATAGTCTATCTTCATTACAGCAGTTAACATTACTGGCATGAATTTTTTAAAAAGTATTTGATCATGCTTTTCTCACAGTAACATCAATTCCTTGAGGGATGGAGCCACCACTGTCTTGTTTGATGCTGTCTCCCTAGCAACTAGGACAGTGTCTGGCACATCACAGATAGTAAATCAATAACACCTGAGTGAACTAGTTAGAGTAAAAGATTCTTCGCTTAGATGATGATCAAGCACCAAAAACCACCTTTGCTTTTATAGCACATCTCTGAGCTTGAGGCTGAGAGCAGAACAGTAGTAAGAACCAAAGAGAAAAAAGAGAAAAATAAAGATCTAATGCTCAAGAGGCTAAGAAATAAATTTTCATCTTACAACTGACAGCCTCATGTAAGTTATAAAGAATATTATTCTTATAATTCCCATCTCACTACTCTTACTCAGAGCATGGAAAGAGGTGTTTTGTTTGTTTTTAATTACCAAACCACTCATTGCCCATTCTAAGCCTCTTCCAGTAACAATACACAGAAAAGGGATGGTGAAGGAATCCAAGAGAAATAGATTCAGTCAAGGCAAGCTGGGATTTTTTTAAGACTCCTCTTTATCTGTGTCCAGTCCTAACTCTTGCCATGGCAATCATCCAGCCATGTTATCAATGAACCACAGGTCCCATTCAGGGTCAGGTGACCTTGTGAAGCAGAAATAATATGTCACAAGGATACAGTGTAATAAAAGATGTGTGCAAGGTTTGGCTGCCAAGCCAGCTTTTCTAAATAACATTCTGATTGCATTCGATGCCTCAGCAACCCCACTATTCTTGCTGCCCAGGCGCTCTGCAGCCAATATATGCACTGGATGATGAAAAGCCCAGGAATCCACTGGCAAAAGCCTACTCACATATCAGCAGCATCGGCATAAGGACATATAAAGCAATCCTGTTAAATATTTAGATATGTAGGTCCAGAGCATGACATGCGCTCAACTAGAAATGTACTTTTTTAACCAGCAAACTTGAGATTATAACCCAGTATAATGTTTTGCCTTTGAAAGGGAAGTGAATCTGAGAAGGATGTGTTGCATATTGACCTATGGGATTTAAATCATCACCATCAAATCAAATGCCGGCCTGGGAATGGGTTCACTGAAGCACGGTATTAATCCCTTGCATTTACATTTTACATGTTTTTGCTGTTGTTGCAAATCACTTCCACAAGCACTATGTTGTTTGATGTTCCATCCAAAAACCCACTGAGATATGTTTTCTAGAAAGTATTTTGAGGCACCTTCTATGTACCAAACTGTGCATGGGAAATATGGAAATTAGTCTTAAATTGGTAAAAAAAAAAAAAAAAAGAGCAAGCATAGAAAGATACAGGAATTGTCATTTTCCTAGGGGCAGCTTTAATTGAAAGAGCATCAGGTGAATAACTAATAAAATAAAACATAACAGTTAACATTCAACAGCAAGAACAATAATAGAGCATTCACCAATTAAGAAACTATCTTGGGTTTATGCCTTAGATCTGACTACTCAGCAATTGTTTAGAGTATAAACAAGACTACATAGCATTTAACAAAAGAATAATTATAAGTATAAAATTATAAGTAAATGTCTACTGAATAACCCGTATATGAGGACTTAAGAATTTTGAGAAAGTAGGGCAGTAACTTTTCTAGAAGAATTTGCATTTAGGTTTGTTTTTGTTTTTGTTTTGTTTTTTTGAAGAAAAAATAAAAGGAGAGTGGAAATGAACCTTTGCATGTGACATGTGTCTATGTGTTTTCTTAGTAGAGGATCTGTACTCTACTAAGAGAAAAACATGTTTCTAAGGTTACAAAGGAAATCAGTAATAACAAAAATGAAGTATCACTCCTCCTATTAAAAAGACTACCTATATGGTCCCCCGTGCCTGCCAGGAGCGACTTCTGAGCGATAGCCAGGAGTAACCCCTGAGCATCACTGGGTGAGGCCCAAAAACCAAAAAAAAAAAAAAAAAAAAAAAAAAAAAAAAAAAAAAAAA
>PVKC010003110.1:0-40258 GCA_004027635.1 Crocidura indochinensis | reverse complement strand
TTCTCTTTTTTTGTTTGCCTTTCTTTCTTTCTTTCTTTCTTTCTTTCTTTCTTTCTTTCTTTCTTTCTTTCTTTCTTTCTTTCTTTCTTTCTTTCTTTCTTTCTTTCTTTCTTCTTTCTTTCTTTCTTTCTTTCTTTCTTTCTTTCTTTCTTTCTTTCTTTCTTTCTTTCTTTCTTTCTTTCTTTCTTTCTTTCTTTCTCCCTCAATGGTACCAAGACCAGATAGTCAAATGTTCATTGGTGGGAATAAAAACTGTCCAATATGAATATCAAATCCAAAGTCAATGACAACAGAATAATGAAATCTCGTATTTTCTAACAATACCTGACAAGATGAACTAAAAAGCCAAGTCAAAGGGCATTTTTTATGAGTCATCTCTTGCAACCCTCCTAGCTCTGTGCTCAGAAATCACTCCTGGAAGGCTCAGGGGACCACCTGGGATGCCGAGGATTGAATTAGGGTTGGCCACATGCAAGGCAAATGCCCTACCCACTGTGCTATTGCAACAATCTCAAAAGGGACATTTCTTTAATTTCCAATTTGAGAATATTTCCTGTGCTATTGCAATATTAAATAATAAAAAGATTGGCATTTCAAAGTGACTAAGTTTACATGGGTAACACCCTTCTTTAATCCATACTTAGCTAGTGTTCTGTGTTCTCTCATCTTGACACACAATTTCCAATCTTAACCTTCCAATAATAATTGACTAAAATAAACATCATCTCTCCTGCATTATAAATTTCCAACAGGAAAAAATGTTGCCAGCCATTTATTCCTTAAATATGTCACTAATATTCTAAGAGTGAATAAAAGTTGGCATGTTAGTTGCTTAATCCAACATCAATCAACACCAAACCTTATTACTACATCTAATAATATTCTTCCCTATAATGAGCTATTATTTATCTGACTCATCCAAGTTATAGTCACTGATTAAATAATCCAAAATTAGTTATCATTCAAAATAGGCTAAATTATACTTCAATAAAAAAATGAACCCAAATATCACACAGAAAAACTCATTATTAAAGAAAATATGTTGAAGCTTTGAACTGTGTCTGCCACATTGAAATTCAGGCTAGTGAAACAGTCATTTCTGGAATTTAGACAAGTTGTCATGACATCAGGAAAATAAATCGTATGGCAAATTGATCATTGGTTTATTGTTTTTACAACTCTTATTTCTGACTGAAATATACCAAATGACCATACCTTACTTTAAAAGTAGCAGAGAAATGCAATTTTGTAGTATACATAAAAGGCAAAAAAATGGTAGGGAACAGTACTAATGAGTTATACATGCATGTTCCATTCCCTCTTGAATATTAATGTGTAAAAAGCTATGAAATTTGTATTTCCAACGTTTGAAAAATACCCAACTCAATTCTGTTTTGCATAAGAATTTTAATAATTTTTCAATCTTATATTTCTTTTATTAAAATATTTAATTTAAAACTGGAAAGTAAGAGAACTGCTTGTTCTAGAACATAATACTTGATTTATTTTGAAAGGTCACTCTTGGAAAAAACACAAATCTTCATTCTACTATTTGAGAAAATTCTAACAGGTAAGACATTGCACAACATAAATAAAATTTTGGTCAGTGAAATGCATTTATAAATAAATTCAAATTCCCATTTAGATTTCAACTCTTTGAGGTTATATGCTTTCTTGTCATTTGCTCCAGTACAAGCAGACAATGCTATATTTAAACTATGATGAAGTTTTCTTTTGTTTTCATATTTATGTTATTTTGAATTGTAGTGTTTATTTTTATTAGAATAATTTTTTACTAGTTACAGAGGCCTGCTTTTATCATCCACGACTGAGTGGAAAGTTTCCAGATACCCAAAAGGACCAGGGGAGAGTAAAAGAGCATGTATGGAGCCTGGAGTTATTCCCATGACAGTATACTTCAAGGGAGGAGAAATCTTGTACCACTTAGGCCAAGGGAATTCCCTTTTTAACCTCCCCAATATTTACTGTGCCTAGGCAAAGAGAGAGAGGGGGGATGGGGGGTTGAAGGGGAGAGAGAGAGAAGCGCAAATGAGAATTTTGTTATTGTTGTTTGTTTGCTTTGTTTCGTTTTTATTTCAGGACCATGGTTATTGTTTGGTTGTTAACTTTATTACTGTGGTGATTTTCATTTTTGTGTGTTTGTTTGATTGATTTTTTGTATTGCTGTTGTTTTTCTTCATTTTCCCTTTCTTCTCTTAAATTGATATTTATAGCCTCTAGAAGGACTCCTCACACTTTTTACTTGCTTGATTTTTGCCTTTATATTTTTTACTTCAAACAGAACCACATAACTTGAACCATCTTGTTCTGCCTCACAAAATGAGGGGGAAATAATGGAGGGCACCAAGACCAAACAGCCATATGAGCATAGAGCAGAAATAAAAGATTATCAGACTTAAACACCAAATTCAAAGCCAATGACAACAGAATCGATACCCAATATATAACAAGCTAGACACAGCGGAGATCACTTGTACTAGCAGCCCAGGGAGGCAAAGAAGGGGGATATAAGATGCATGCTGGGAACAGGGGTGGAGGGATGTCAATATTGGTGGTGGGAATACCCCTGATTCAATGTCACTATGTACTTAAAATATTACTGTGAAAGAGTTGTAATCCACTTTGGTCAAAATAAAAATTATTTTTTAAAAAAGAATACTTTTTTACGATATACTTTGAGCCATTTTCTTCTAAACTAACATTTTTATTGCTTTATTTAATCATCATGGTTACAAAGCTGTTCATTGTTGGTTTCAGTCATACAACATACACTATCCTTTGCCAGTGCACCCTTCCTCTCATTTTCCGCCCACCCCACTTACCACCGCTGCCTTACTCTAAGGCAGGAAAATTGCTTTTCTTCTTCCATTCTCTTTCCCTCTCTCTTTTTTTCCTTCCCTCTCTCTTTCCCTTTCCTCTTAGACACTGTGGTTTACACTATTGTTAATGGAAGGGTGCCTTGCCTATTAGTTCTCCACTCTCAGCACAGAATCCAAAGCAATTAGTTCCAACTATCATTGTCCTAGTAGACCTTTCTCTTACTCTAGCTATACTCACTGCTCCTGTGGCGATCTTTTCTACCCTGACATGGGCCTGCTGACCTTGGTCTCTATTGTTTCTGGTTATTATTACCATACTATCTCTTATTTTTCTTATGTCCCACAGTTGAGTGAGTTATTCTATACCTATCCCTTTCCTTCTGTCTCATTTCATCTAACATAATAGTCACTATGTTCATCCATGTATAAGCATTACTTCATTTTTCCTAATGGCTACACAGTATTCCATTGTCTATATGTACCACAATTTCTTTTAGCTACTCTCCTGTTGTGGGGTACCTGAGTTATTTTATTTCACAAGTATTGCTTTAACTATTTGTGTACATTTATTTCCCCATATAAATTTCTAAAGATATGATCCACTACTTTGGAAAATGCTATGGGAAACTTTATAGGGATTTCATTAAGTATGTACAATGCTTTAGGGCATACTGACATTTTAATGATGTTAATCCTCCCAATCCACCAGCAGGGTATATTTATTCATTTTCTTTTGTCCTCTTTTATTTCTTGATACAGTATTTTGTAGTTTTTCTTATATAGCTCTTTCACGTCTTCAGTTAAATTACTCTGGGTAATTGATTTTTTGAGGTAAATTTTTAATTGAATTGTTTTCTAATAATTTTTCTCCATTTTTGTCTAAAAATCCATGTAATTTTGCATATGAACTTTTGTAGCCTTCCCTCTACTATATATTCTACTGTTTCTAGATGCCTCTTTGTGGTTTCTTTAGGATTTTTTATAAAGAGTATGTTGCAGTAATCGGCAAACAATGAGAGCTACACTTATTTCTTTTCTATGTTGATGCTCTTGATGTCTTTTTCTTGCCTAATTGATAAAGCAAATTATTCCAGTAATATATTGAGTACAATGGCAAGAGGGGGGAAAATTTACCATGTGTCAGATCTTAGTGAAAAGGATTTTAATTTTTCCTCATTGAGTATAATTTTTAATGGGTCTGATAAATAGCTTTAATAACATTGAGGAAATTTCCTTCCATCCATATCTTATTGAAAGTTTTTCTCATGAATGGTTGCGTGGACCTTGGCAAATGCTTTTTAAATATGTATTGACATAATCATATGGATTTTTAAAAACTTTTATTTGTATGGTGTATTATATTAATTGACTTGCTAATGTTAAACCATCCTTGGAGCCCTGGAATTAATCCTGCTTGATCATAGTGTATAAACTTCTTGATGAGTTGCTGGATTCTGTTTGTTAGTATATTTTGAGGATATTTGCATCTGTGCTCATCAAGGATGTGGGTCTAAGATTATGTTTTTGTGTGTGTGTGTGTGTGTGTGTGTGTGTGTGTTGTCTTTTTTTTATCAGGATGATAGTGGATTGACATAAACAATTTGGGGGTTTTTTCAATTTATTTAATTTCCTGGAAAAGTTTGAAGAGGATTAGCAGTAGATGCCCTTTAGAATCTTAAAATAATCCACTTCTTTCCAATCCATCAGCAAGCACCTAGGCTTTTGTTTTAGGGAAGTCTTTTGATTACCCTTTCAATTTTCTCATAGTGGTCCATGTATTCCAGATCATCTTGGTTCAAACTAGAAAGTGTAGGAGTCCAAAAATGTACCCATTTCTTCCATGTTCTCTTGTTTTGTGGTATACAGATTCTCAGGTTATGCCTTGAATTTCTGTAGTATCTATAGTGATTTCTGTCTTTATTTCATATTCTGCTTATTAAGTTTCTATCTTTCCCTTTCTTTTTGAGTCTTTCAAATAGCTCATCTATCTTGCTTATTTTTCTAAAGAAACAACTCTTGCTTTCATCGATCTTTTGGATTGTTTTTTGGGTGCCCAATTCTTAATTTTTCTTTAAGTTTTATTATTTCCTTCAACAAGCTTACTTTTGGATTGTTTTGTTGTTCATTTTCTTATTAGCTGTTAATTAAGTTATATATGTAATGCTTTTCTTTCTTTTTGATGAATGATTGTAAAACTATGAATTTCCCTCTTAATATAGCCTTTGCTGTGTCCCACAGATTCTGATAATTCATGTTTCCTTCTCATTTGTTTCCAGGATTCTTTTGATTTCCTTTTTGATTTCATCCCTGGCCTACTTGTTCTTTAGCAGTGAACTGTTTTAGTTTATCCAGGTTTTAAAGTTATTTATCCATTTCTGTTTGTAAGTCACCTCTATTTTCAGTGCTTTACAGCACTGAGAAGATAGTAGAAACAATTTCTATCCTCTTAATTTTATGGAAGTATGTTTCATAGCTCAACATGTGGTCTATCTTGCAGAATGTCCCATGTGCATTGGAGAAGAATGTGTATCCAGTTTAAAGGGAATTAAGAGCTCTCTATATATATCTAAGTCACTCTCTTCTATTTCTTCCTTTAGAGTCGGTATATCTTTGTTAATTTTGACCTAGTTGACCTATCAAGGGGTGACAAGGTGGTGTTGAAGTTTATTTTTATTTTTATTTTTTTGTTTTTTGGGTCACACCCGGCAGTGCTCAGGGGTTACTCCTGGCAGGCACGGGGGACCATATGGGGCACCGGGATTCGAACCGATGACCTTTTGCATGAAAGGCAAGTGCCTTACCTCCATGCTATCTCCCGGGCCCCTGAAGTTTATTTTTATTGTGTTGCAACGGATAGCTTTCTTCAAGTTGTCACTGATTGATTTAAATATTTTGCTGTACCATCATTGGGTGCATATATATTTAGAAGTGTGATTTCTTCTTGGTATATACACCACTTGACTATTGAGAAATGCCCATATAAATCTCTTTTAACCCTTCTTAAACTTAAAGTCTGTGTTGTCTGATATTATTATGGCCACCTCAACATTTTTTTTGGTATAATGAATATAATTTCATGTTTTTTTTAAATCAAAGAAGTAATTATCTTAGAAAAAGCACAAAAGACACATGCTTTCTAATTAGATCACTTAATAAAATGCTAAAGATGTCGACAGAAAGATTAAGTATAATTTTATACCAAGCAAACATTTTATCCAAACATATATTTAAATATATTTTTAATTTATTTTTTTATTTTTTATTATGAGAACAAAGATGCAAAGAAAGAGGACAGGGTAAAGTTATAATGGAAGGACAATCACCCATAAACAGAATTCTCAGTTGTCCCATCGATGATATCTCAGTCTTGAACTTTCAGTCAAAGAACATTAAGAAAAACAAAACAGAACCCATGTACAATTACTTTGTCCCTCAAATCCCCAGATTGTAGTAATACTATTTCTTAGCAGCACACAATATAATCTAAAGACATAAGACTCACGTAACTTGAACATTGAAGGCAAATTACATTTTTATATTTCCATGCACATGCATATTAGTTTAAGCCTCAAAAGTTTCAGTGGGTTGTTTTTCTTAAGGATTAGAGCCAAGGGAACATAGTAGAAAACGGTGTTAGAGTGGCATTTGTTTGCATAGGCCCACCAAAATACGAGGGACATGGAAAGAAAAACCTTGGCCTAAATACAAGGAGACCCTACCGCTGAAGTTTCCTGGCATAAGGCCAACTCTAGGCTCCAGACAAATTAGTTTGTCCAATCCAAGTCATAGTCTGTAGTGCCAATAAACCTCCATTCTCCACATAGTCTCTGTTGTTGGTATGATGCTTCTGTATTAAAGATCCTGGAATCTGCATATCCCATATTGCAGTCAGGATGGTACAGAGCATCCTCTCGTTTCACCTCACACTTAAGGGGCAATAGAGAGAACCATGTCCTGTAGAGTAGGTCATTGTTGTTGTCAAGTCTTCTCAGTGTTAATGGAAGTCTCTTTTGAGGGTGTCTATGTCAGAGCCTTGGTAGTGTCTTCCCTGGTAGAGGGTTGCTTCTAGATGTTGCTATAGAAAACCTTGGATGTTTCATAGATAGCTTGCCTGGTTCCGGTGTGAATGGAGGATGCCCATTCTTCTGAGGCCTGTGCCAGGTCATTATATCAATGTTCATAGTGTAAGGTCCCATTGCACTGAGATTTGTGTGTTCCTACCTCTATTAGATAAGAACGTATCTGTATGTATAGTATTTTCCCATTTTAATGTGTCTATACAAACAAGGATCAATGCCATGTAGAGTTGTCGGCACATATGGAGGCCATAGGAACAAGACCAATAATCCCCATGACATAGTTCAATCATAAGCATTAAACTGAGGGACACTTCCACCAACACTCCTTATTGAACAGCTCACAAAGAAAAGACGAGATAAAAAGTGGATAGAAATGTCATGGTAGAAGAATATATAGAGTTATAGCTGTTAAAGAAAATACACATAAAATATTCAAAAGACATATGTGTCCATTTTATGTCCTTTGAAATACCTTTGGGATTGTTAGATCCACTTTACGACTTTGGTCCGTGATTCACCCCAACAATTTTAAGGGAATAATTTCCTTGAATCTTGTCCTCCAACCTTTGACTTTGAGTCTATGTTTTCTCTATTTAGGTGTGTTTTTTTAGGCAGAAATCTATTTTCTGATATATTTTGCCACCTTTTGTTTCTTAACTGGTGCATATGATGTTGAGAGGGATGATTTTTTATGAGATTATGCTGTCATCTTTTTGTAAGAGTTTGTTGTGTTCATTGAGTCTGCCTTGCCTAACGTAGAACTTTCAGTACTTCTTTTAAGATTGTTTTTGAGTCTGTAAAGTTTAGAGCTGTTGTTTTTCAGTGAATCAGTGTATCTTTCCTTCAAATTCTATACCACCACTTCTTCCAGACCTTGAGAGTTGCTTGTAACCACTTTGGTGTAAATCTTAAGGATACTCATTTTTATCTAATTTCCTTTTTTGATCTTGCCGCCTTCTGTATTCTATCCCTATATATGTATTCATCATTGTGACTAAATGTGTTCTGTGGTGCCTTTCTTTGAATCTCTTTTAGTTGGTACTTTTCATGCATACAGGATTTGGTTAAAAGCATTCTTTAGCTCTGAGAGTTTCTATGCAATGATGTCCTTCACTGTTGATTCTTTGTGGCAATTTTCTTCCTGAGTTTCTGGGGATCTCCAGTGATTCTTATCTTTTTTTCTGTTGATTTTATCAGACTTTTAGTTTTTTTTAATCCATATTCCTTGAAGATTTTCGCAATGTCTGATTATATGCTTTAAGACTCTTTCCAACCTCTTCTGTTGTATAAAGTTGTTATGTAGCACATCTTCCAGATAAATGATTTTCTCCTCAGTTGCTGCTACTGAACTGGGGATGCTTTCCAGTGAGGTTTACATTTTGTCTACACAGTTTTTCAGTCCTTTTATTTTAGGTTGAAGTTTTCTCATGTCTGCTTTCATATTTTTTTCAGTCTTGGTTCTGGTTCATTCCATTCGTGCCATACTTTCTTTGAGTTCTTTAAACATCCTCTATATTTCTTCTCTAAAGTTCTTACCTGTGAGATTATATAGGCGATTGGTATCATCAAGTCATCAGAGCTACCATCTTCATTTTTAAATGTGGAGGTCTGCACTATTTTCCCACTGTCACTCTTGCAGTGTGGTGTTTTCTATGTGCCATGTTGGTGTTCATTAACCTGAAAGGCCTAGCCATAGAGTGGGAGAAAATTCTTGGCCTATTGCCAGTGCCCAGGACCCCATTGCTGGCCAGGTGAGCTGGTTTTGCTCAGATGGAGAAAATTGGAGAAAAACCTTAGCTGCCCCTTGTCACCCAGAATTCCATAACCAGACAGGTGATCTGGGGTCACATGTAGAGCTAACCTAGCAATTTAATAGAAAAAACAGTGACAACAAAAAGGTTAGATAAAATAATGATTTGCATAGAAAATAAAACTTGCCTAAATGAACTAGATCTCATCATATAAGAAGATCAGATTTAATGAAAGTTAAATATAAAATATATTTTATTTTGAACTAGAGAGGTGACTCATGTTGTTTGAAGTGAATGCCTTGCACAAGGAAGATTTTTGTTCTATCCCAGTATTCAAACCAATAGGTAAATAAAAAAAAAGTACACCCAATTTCTATAATCTTCTACAGGAAATACTCCATTGGGTGGATGAATTGTAAAGGCAATTTACTAGCAAATTAAAATTTGAACATATCTAAGTATTTATATGTGGAGAATTCATGTACCCTAGGGATTCTGTATATGAGAAAACACATATGGGAATTTACAGTTATCCATATCTATAAGTCGACATACCAGTATATGGTACAGCTTGACCATCATCTTCTGGGGATCATCTACCTCCAGAAGTGTACTTTCTGCTGCAGAGTTGGATATCAAAATAGAGTCTGCTACATTTTAGGGGTGTACCTTAACTTCTATATTTCTAGTCACTATAATTTTCATTTTAAAAGGGGAAAGCTGAAAAACATAAAACTATGCTGGAAGAAGAGTGTACTTTTCACTCAGGAAAATCAGGCTTGGAAGCTACTATTCTCTTCTTCCAAATATCTTTCCTGTTTGTAGATTCCCCTCTAATTTTCAATATTTTTCACATTGCTTGGTGTAAGGGAGTTATATGGGCTGAATTACTTTCCCTTAAAATTTCCCCTAGACCAAACTTCTGTACTTTAGTATATGACCATATTTAGAGAATGAGTTCATAAAAGTTAATTTGGTTAATCTAAAACAATTAGGGTGAACTTTAATCCAATACTATTAGCATACTTATAAAAGGGGGAGATTAAAATATACATATAGATGAAGGAAAGACTATTAAATTTACAAAGAGAAGATGGTTGACTATAACTCAAGTAGAGAGATCGAACTCAGGGGGAAAAGGATGAGTGGGTCTTATATTTTCATTCTCTAGAGCTATAATAAAATACATTTTTATTGTTCAAGACACTCAACTTTGTTATGGAAGCTTTGGCAAATAACATAGGATGTATGGAAATTTACTTAATTTATAAAAGGTTATTTAAAGCAGGCTTCTCTAAAGCTTTTGAGACAATAGCAGAAACAATCTCACAAACTAACAAGTTAGCTAGCTTTTAATAAGTGACTTGCTTTCTAAGACTCTAATGACCCATCCAGAGATAGATATCTTTGGAGACTCTCTATGCCACAAACATTCAGGAGTGGTAAGAGGTCAAAGCAGAGTCACTTCCATTTGTCATGCTGTTCAGAATCTCTGTACTCACGTGTACTATTAGCAGGGTAAGGTATCAGACTATTATTCTGTGCAGCTAAAGTGGCCAAGAGATAAACAATGAGTATAGGGTTACAATCCTTAAGCTAGTTCAAAATCTTCTGAAGATCTGGAAATCTAGATATATAAAGGTAAATGGTACAGTGTTATTAAATTAATGATGTATTAGCCAGAATTTAGATTTAAAAAGTGTTCCCACATACCAGATGCCTGCCTGAGAGCCTAGCAGAGCAAAGCAGCTGCCATCCCTGCACATACACATCAGAGATGGTGCTTGTCACAGAAATCTTATAGGAACATTCTCTGGCAAAGATAAACTTGTTCAGAGTGCTCCAGGAAAAGTTTGAATACCGGACTTACCAGGTCTGGATAAACATAGTTCAGTCCCTCAGATAATTTGAACATGACTGAATGTTCATACCATTGAAATGCTCATCACTGGTCTCCAAATAGTTCACATAAAATTCTGATTCTGTTCTGGGCAGCCGCTCATCAAGAGAGCTCAAGTAACCCAACACTGAAGTATTTATTCTTTGTGTTTGAAGTGAGCCAGTGAAACATTAAAGTTTAAGTCTAAAAGAGTGGTAGAGCATTGGGACTATGAATGAATACAAAGTAATAAGTTCCAAACTGACAGAATTGGGAAGTTTCTCTATAATCTAAAACTAATTTTCTTCTTGCTTAAGAGGGAATAATAATAATAATAATAATAATAAAAATAAAAATAAAAATAACATTTCTATGTGTGGATTCTTAATTTTTAATCAACTTGAAAATCAAAAGTGTCTAAAGATGGAACAAAGAAAGCATAGTACATAGCAAATATTAGGGAAGCATTTTAGGGGGAAGAAGACAAATTATCATAGCTTAATGATCCTTCAAAGCTTACCACTACATTAGGTTTTTGTTTTTGTTTTTTTGTTTTTGAATCACACCCAGCACCGCTCAAGGGTTACTCCTGACTTTATGCTCAGAAATCACTCCTGGCAGGCTCAGGGGACCATATGGGATGCCGGGATTCGAACCATGGTCCTTCTGCATACAAGGCAAATGCCTTACCTTCATGTTATCTCTCCAGCCCCAATTAGGAATTCTTGAAATAGCTAACATTCTGATTTATTATACTAATTTTTTAATTATTCTTTTTTAAAAGGTGAGCACTTGAATTTAGAAATGAAAGGGGGATTACTACAAATACTAGAGAAATTCAAAGGATAATTGGAGATTACTTCAAGAAACTCTATGCCACAAAACAAGAGAACATGGAAGAAGTGAGTAAATTTTTGGACTCCTATAGCCTCTCGAGTTTGAACCAAGAGGATCTGTCATATCTGATCAAACCTATCACTACTGAGAAAATCAAAAAGGTAAACAAAAATCTTCCCCAAATCAAAAGCCCAGACCCATATGATTTCACTAACAAATTATTTCAAAACTTTCTGGTGGACCTACTGCCAATCCTTTTTAGGCTCTTCCAGGAAACTGAAGAAACAGAAACATTCCCAAGTAGTTTTTATAAAGCTAACACTACCCTGATACCAAAAGAATACATATAGAGATGTAATAAAAACAGAGAACTTAAGATCAATATCTTCGATGAACACAGACCCAAAGATCCTCCACAAAATCCTAGCAAATAGGATCCAACCTCTCATCAAGAAAGTATATACCATAAACAAATTGCTTCATTCCAGAGATGCAATGTTTGTTTTACATAGGCAAGTCAAGGAAAATTTAAAACCACATAATCATATCAATAAATCCATAAAAAAACATTTGATAATGTCCAACACCCATACATGATCAAAACTCTCAACAATATGGAAATGGAAGGAATTTTTCTCATTATGGTTAAGGCCATTTACCACAAGCCCTGGCAAATATTATGCTCAGTGAAGAACTGCAGACATTTCCTCTAAAATCTGGCACAAGACAAGGCTGCCACCTCTTGCCACTTCTATTCCACAAAGTACTGGAAATAAATAGTTGCCATAGCTATTTAGCAAAAAAAAAAAAAAAAAAAAAAAAAAAAAAAAAAAAAAAAAAAAAAAAAAAAAAAAAAAAAAAAAAAAAAAAAAAAGACATCCAGAGCATTCAGATGATACCATATATATAAAATCCTAGACAATGTGACAAAAGCTCATAGAAACAATAGATTTGTACAGCAAGTGGCAGACTACAAAATTATAACACAAAAATCAATGGCTATGGAGCCAGAGTGGTGGCAAAAGTGGTAGGGTGTCTGCCTAACACGTGCTAGCCTAGGACTGACCATGGTTTGATCCCCCAGCATCCCATATGGTCCCCCAAGCCAGGAGCGATTTCTGAGCCCATAGCTAAGAGTAACCCCTGAGCATCACCAAGTGTGCCCCCCCAAAACAAAACAAAACAAAAATCAATGGCCTGCTTACACATAATAGTGATACCTTAAATACTTTAAATACCAAATCTGGCTTTAAGGATCTAATTATGTTTTATTGCACATATTTTTTCACCAATTTTTAAAATATTTTTAGGTTTATAATCCTGTGGAAAATTGGTACTGATCTTAATATTTTCTAATTCTTTGACATTTTATAACCTGATTTATATCCATGGCATAAAAGTTGTACTGTATTAGTATTTGATGAGTTAATTAAAGCATAATGAAAAGTCATAAATTTATAGTGACTTATAAATTCCCACATGTTGACCTTTATATAATAATTTCATTTTGACCAAAGTGTATTACAAATCTTTCACAGTAATATTTTAGGTACATAGTGTCATTGAATCAGGAGCATTCCCACCACCAATGTTATCCTTCCTCCACCCCTGTTCCCAGCATGCTTTCCATATCCCTCTCCTTTACCCCCTGGGCTGCTAGGATAAATTTGACCTCTTTTTTAAATATTCACTATAATTTGGCTTCAAGAAGCATTGTTTTCATCTTCTCACAGTGCATATATTTAACTTTAAAAACATAAAATATCCAAAATAATGGTTTATGTAGTTATTATGGCCATTATGTCAACTGGAAATTATGACTGCTTTTAAAGGCACCAGGGATATATCTTTAATAGTAGAGCATATACCAAGCATGTGTGAAACCCTAAATTTAATACCCTGAAGCAATATTGGGTTACTGGGTGTGATTATAGAACTTTTTAACACTATTGGATCAAATCATTGCCCTGCTGTGCTTGGGCACCAAATCATCATACCATATATAACTAGTCTAAGCTGTGTTATTTTCTTTTTTTAAAGGGAATTCACGATTATATTGTGCCCTAATAATCATAACATTCTTTTAATGTGTACACAAATATATTATTTTTGAATTTCCAGTGTTTTAATAATTTTAGTAAATAATAGTCATTAATAATATTATAATAATTTATTTGAATAAATAATTATTTAAATTATTTGTAATTTATTTATTTAAACACAGAGATTACAAACATGACTATAGTTGGATTTCAGTTATAAAAAGAACACCCACTTCACCAGTGCAACATTTCCACCACCAATGCATCCTACCTCCCTCCTTTTCATAAGTATGCAGCTTGTGTAGCTAAAAAGTCTTCCATATTAGAAGAAAACTTATGCTTGGTTTCAGGCTCTGTAGTTATCATCTTGAAATTATGAATAATTTAGATACAGGAAATTCTGCATTTTTTATTTTGAATTCGGCCTTATAATTTAGTACTGATTAAAGCATATTTTTTAACAGAAATAAAGAAAGAGGAGAAAGAGCTTTAAAATTCAGAAAGAGCTCAGCTTCTTCCCTATAGTCTCTTTGCCAAGTGCCACTTCTCTCTGCTGACTTGCACAGGAAGCAAAAATACAATTACCCACATCTAGAACCTAGAACTGCATGGAAGCTCAAGTATATGTGTGAAAAATTCATTCCTCGACCCCAATAATTCTAATATTTTTTGTTTTTTTTTTTTTGGGGGGGGCCACACCCGGTGACGCTCAGGGGTTACTCCTAGCTATTCGCTCAGAAGTCGCTCCTGGCAGGCACGGAGGAACCATATGAGAACCGGGGGATCTAACCGCGGTCCGTCCTAGGTTAGTGCAGGCACCTTATCTCCAGCGCCACTGCCCGGCCCCCTATTTTTTGGTTTTTATATCTTAACTCAAATCTCTCCATAATTGCCCTTTTGCTAAATGGGTTCATGAGTTACTATCCTGTCTGAACACTGAAAGAGGATGTTAGGGCCTAGATATGTCTAGGTTAATAGTTTATAGAGAGTATCATTGTGCTCTCAGTTTAAATCTCAAACAATTAATGATATGAATCTCAAATCATAGCACCCACAGTCTCTAAAAACAATGAATAAAGGAAAGCACATGCTTTGATAGCTGCCAAATCATTGAAGTCAAACAAAACCTTTACCTTGTCAATGAGAAACTTAAAGCAAAGCTATGGCCAGGAAAATAAGGCAATCATTGGGAGAACAATCCAAACAATTGAAAGAGGAACTGATTCATAGTGTCAAAATATACAAATTGAAAATGGAATTAAAGGGGCTGGAGCTGTGGTGCAGTGGAATGGCATTTGCCTTACACGTACTAATCTAGAATGGACCTTGTTTTGATTTCCCGGCATCCTGTATAGTCCCCCAAGCCAGGGGAAATTTCTGAGCATATACCCAGGAGTAACTCCTGAGCACCCCTGGGTGTGGCCCCCCAAAAACAAAAATAATAAAAATAAAAATGGAATTAAAATACAAATTGAATTAAAAATACAATACTCAATCATGGCAACGGAATTCAACATGTGGAAGATTGTATTGTGATATTGAAGACAAAATACTGGTTAACTGGTCATCACAGGTATTAAAAGAAACTTAAACAAATGAAAGTTAAGATAAGATAAGAGAGTTAAGCAAAAAGAAGATAAGGTAAAATTTGTCATAGATAATAATAAGAGGAGTAATTTTCAAATCAGAGCAATACCAGAGGAGAGGACAAAGGAAAAGGGCATGAACAGTTGACAGATGTGATCATTGAGAACTTTCCCAATCTCTGGAGAGACTTCTGCATATATTTAAAAGGCCCAAAAAATACCAAATAAAATAAAATCAAACGAAACAATACGAATTACACAATTACTAAGTAATCAAGATGGTAAAAATAAACAAAACAAAACAAAAAACACCAGACTACTTAAAGCAGCAAAAGAGAAAAGAAAATAATATAAGAATCACAGGGGGCCGGGTGGTGGCGCTGGAGGTAAGGTGCCTGCGCTAACCTAGGATGGACCGCGGTTCAATCCCCCCGTTCCCTATATGGTCCCCCATGCCTGCCAGGAGCGACTTATGAGTGAATAGCCAGGAGTAACCCCTGAGCGTCACCGGGTGTGGCCCCCCAAAAAAAAAACACAAAACAAAAAAGAATCACAACAGAATTTCCATATTATCAAATCAGTAGGATCACAAATGAAAGGGGAGAGATTACAACAGAACCCCAAGAAATACAACATATCATGAGATCATATTATGAACAACTATACTCAGCTAGGCTAGAGAACCCAGTAGAAATTGACAGATTCTTAGAAAAATACCATCTTCCGAGACTAGAAAAAGAAGAACTAGAAAGTCTAAATAGACCAATCACCTCAGAGGAAATTGAATATGTAAGTAAGAAACTCCCTAAGAACAAAAGTCCAGGCCCAGATGGATTTACAGGTGAATTCTATCAAACATTTCGAAAAGACCTACTACCACTCTTCCATAGGCTCTTCCAAACCATAGAAAAAACGGCAATCCTCCCCAATTCCTTCTATGAGGCAAATATCACACTCATCCCCAAAGATGGCAAAGACACCATCAAGAAAGAAAACTACAGACCAATCTCACTACTGAACATAGATGCAAAGATACTCAACAAAATCTTAGCAAACCGAATCCAGCACTTCATCAAAAAGATCATACACCATGACCAAGTGGGTTTTATAACAGGAATGCAAGGTTGGTTCAACATACGTAAATCAATTAACATTATACATCACATCAACAACAAGAAAGACAAAAACCACATAATCAGGGGGCCAGGCGGTGGCGCTGGAGGTAAGGTGCCTGCACTAACCTAGGACCGACCACGGTTCGATCCCCCGGTTCCCCATATGGTCCCCCGTGCCTGCCAGGAGTGACTTCTGAGCGAATAGCCAGGAGTAACCCCTGAGCGTCACTGGGTGTTGCCCCCAAAACAAAAAACAAACAAAAAAAACCCCACATAATCATATCAATCAATGCAGAGAAAGCATTTAACAAAATCCAACACCCTTTCATGTTAAAGACACTCAGCAAAATAGGGTTAGAAGGAACCTTCCTCAAGATAGTTACAGCTATCTATGAAAAACCTACAGCCAACATTATACGTAATGGCAAGAAGCTAGAAGCATTCCTACTAAGGTCAGGAACTAGGCAAGGATGTCCACTCTCTCCACTCTTATTCAATATAACCTTAGAAGTTCTAGCAATAGCATTCCGAGAAGAGAATGGAATCTAAGGAATCCAAAGTGGGAAAGAGGAATTCAAATTATCTCTATTTGCAGACAATATGATGATATACATTGAAAACCCTAAAGAGTCCACAGTAAAACTCCTAGAAACAATTAACCAATACAGCAAAGTGACTGGATACAAAGTCAATACACAAAAGACAGTAGCATTTCTATATAGAAACAATGAAGTCGAGGAGAGAGAGATTAAAAATACAATTCCATTTAAAATAGTATCAAAAAATATCAGGTACCTAGGAATCAACCTAACAAGGGAAGTGAAAGACCTATACCAGGGTAATTACAAAACACCCCAGAAAGAAATTGAAGAGGACCTAAAGAAATGGAAGAACATCCCATGCTCATGGATAGGTAGAATTAATATAGTCAAAATGACTATCCTACCCAAACTACTATATAGATTTAATACAATCCCTATCCAAATTCAGACATCATTCTTTAAAGAATTAGAACAATCAATCACAAAGTTCATCTGGAACCACAAAAGACCCAGGATAGTCAAACACGTACTGAAAAACAAGAAGCTGGGTGGCATCTCCATACCTAACTTAAAACTATACTATAAAGCCATAGTGATCAAAACAGCATGGTACTGGTACAGAGACAAGACCACAGACCGTGGGTCAGAACAGAATTCCCAGACATAAACCCCCAGATATACAGCCAGCTAATATTTGATAAAAGAGGCAAGAACTTGAAATGGGACAAAGAAAGTCTCTTCAACAAATGGTGTTGGTACAACTGGAAAACCACATGTACGAAAGTGAAAATTGACCCATACCTCACTCCTTATACAAAAGTCAACTCAAAATGAATCAAAGACCTTGAAATCAGACCGAAATCTATAGTTTATCGAGAATAAAATAGGCAGAACACTCGTAGACCTATACATCAAAAAGGTCTTCGAGCATGGAACACCAATGGCAAGAACTTTAGCATCAAACATAAACAAATGGGACTACATCAAACTAAAAAGCTTCTGCATGGTGAAAGAAACCCTACTTAACACAAGAAGACAGTTAACAGAATGGAAAAAAATCTTTTCACTCGACATATCAGATAAAGGGCTGATAT
The DNA here is from genome assembly GCA_004027635.1 of Crocidura indochinensis. Lineage (NCBI taxonomy): Eukaryota > Metazoa > Chordata > Mammalia > Eulipotyphla > Soricidae > Crocidura > Crocidura indochinensis. The sequence goes on along the minus strand of PVKC010003110.1, from coordinate 22,493 downwards.
CTAGAACATACAAAGCACTCAGAAAGCTGAGTCCCCCAAAACCAAATAAAGCCATAAAAATGGGGGGAAGAAATAAATAGACACTTCTCTGAGGAAGACAGAAGGATTCCAACAAACACATGAAAACATGCTCACTTTCACTCATCATCAGGGATATCCAAATCAAGACAACCATGAGATGCCACCTTACACCAGTGAGGATGGCTCACATCAAAAATAATGAGAACAACCTCTGTTAGCAAGGATGCGGTATGAAAGGCACTCTCATCAACTGCTCATGGGAATGCCCCCTAGTCCAACACTTATGGAGAACAGTATGGAGTGCTCAAAGAACTTAGAATTGAGCTGCCATTTGACCCAGCAATTGTTCTCCTAGGTATATACCCCCAAGTTGGAAGGACATTCATTCCAAAATATGTGTGCACCCCACTATTTATTGCAGCACTCAGTATAATAGCCAAGTCCTGGAACCAACCTCGATGTCCAACAACAGATGAATGGATCATTAAGATGTGTTACCTATACACAATGGAATACTACATGACAGTCAGAAATGATAAAATCACAGACTTTGCAGCAACGTGGATGGACCTAGAACATATTATGTTAAATGAAGTAAGTCAGAAGACAATAGATAAACACAGAATGATAGCACTATTCTGAAACACCTAGAACATACACCTTATATACAACTAATACTCAGCAAACAAATAACAGGGTTTAACAGGGTAGATACTCCAAACACTGTAATAGTCAACATATACTCAGGAGCAGTGCCCAAAATACATGAAAAAGGAACAACACAAACTCTTGACTACACATTAAACCACAAAGAAACCAACAACAGCAAAAACAGCAGCATAGAGAGAACAGGTAAATAATCAGCCTTCCACTACAAAGGCCCATAATAATCCCTTAGGGATCCTACACAGGACCACAGATAAAGTATACGACGGGAAACCACTGACTCCAATGGAAACAGCACATAACACTATGTTTTAATGACTTAATATTACTATACTTAAAGCAACCTCTCAGCTTTTCTCTCCACAGGCATTCTTGGACACGAAGGGTGGACAAACTAAGATGGCATCTCAGGGCTCAGTCACATGAGACACCATACCCAGCTTTCACTATGAGAATGTCCCAAGAAAACTCTTTAACATATACTTTATCCCTAGGTTATACCTTCTTTGAGGATTTGAAGCATGTGACCAGCCAGATCACCGAAACAGCAACTGTGACCTACAGACCTATACTACAGGCCCTACTCATCGATCACATTCAAGCAAAATAGCATTCCCTTGCTATTTTCCCCTCTTCTCTCACTGCTTTCTCTTTTATTTCTCTCTTCTCCTCTTTCCTTCTTTTTTATTTTCTCTTCTCCCTTCCTCTCTAATGTACTTTATCTTTCCTTCTTTCCTACCCCTTTCATATACTTTTCCCTTTCCCCTCTTTTTGAAATCCAGCTATTCCTTCACCCCTCAATCCCATCCAGACCTCCCACCGCAATAAAACTCCTCACCCTCAGTTCTTAATTCATTAGGCATCAAGACTGATCTCCTACCCCAACGAACCAGTACCTAGCACCCAAGTGAAGGGAACCCAGTCAAACCACACCTCACCCACTGCAAGAAAGGCAACCAAGTCCTTGTGGACTCAGGCTGCGCGGCCCTCCCCACCAACTTCCCCTAACGTGGACTGTTACTTGAAACTGGACTTAGCTCTAAAAGTATCCCCAATACAAGAACTCTTCCAAGACCTCCCCACCGCAAATCCTTTGCCAATTTCAACAAGGTCAGGGGATGTGATGAAAAGGTGTCAGGGAACCCACATACCACAAGAAAATCCTAAAAGACAATATGAGAACCAATACCTTCAACGCAAGTATAAGACCTGTATTACACCACCTCTTTACTTGCTTTTCCCCAAAAGTAAGGTAGCCTCTTACACCACTTTGTACCTTTAATTATTTTGTTAATTCATTTTTAAATGTTTGTTCTACATATACATATGTGAGCACATATACTTTAATTCCTATTTTTACTTTTTTTGGATGTGTTACCTGTTTCTGTTTCCTTCTCTGTCCACACCCAAATGCACCGACAATATAAAGTAGCACCATTTCTCCCTGCAAAGGCACACTAAAAAAGGGGAAATCTCACATATAAAAAAGAGCTCTTATCTACTAGGGATAAGAACTCATACTTGTTTACAATACAGGGATATCTCCCACCTTGAAAATATGTCATGCGGACACAACTTAGACCTCAAGTGATTAGACACCATCCGTCCAGCCTTGAACCTTGGATCCCAGACATGAAATCGACACAGTTCTTCACAATAGCTACAGAAAACAAATCCCATCCGGGACATCCTTAATACCGCTGGGCCACCAAGTGCCAGCCCTAATATGACATCCTGACAGCGAGGGAAATGGGATCAACTTGACCTAAGAGCAGGTTATCCTACCTCACCAGCTAATGATAAGAAAAAATCAGAAGACTTGTCACTCTGGTCGATCCAAAAGCCAAGATCGTGATTTACAGATGACTGATGGCTAGAACTAAGACTGGACTGTATATATATTGGGTCCAATAAAAAAGCCCTCGTCTAGGGTTTGAACTACGAATCGCACAGCCATGATCCCCAGTGCCAACGGTCTGGCAGAGACAATTCCAACCGAATGGGGCTTCTGGAAACACAGTGAAAGATACTTATCCTAGGTTCCATCCTAGGATCAGTGCAAAGAGCAAGACCACAATCCACAGAAGATGGATTAATATGACACTGAGGGAACAGAACTTCTAGAACCACAAAGAAAGACTTCATCTTAAGTCCCACTCCAGGACCTGTGCAGACACTGAGATCTCTAGATACAGAGGTCTGATTCCATCTCCCAGGATAGAGTAGAAGTCTCCCAAACACAACGATAGCACCACCGGGAGAGTACTTGAACCTGAATGGAACCTATAATTAATCCGTGACAATATACTCCAAGGGTGGAGAAACCACACAACACTTAGGCCAAGTGAATTCCTTTTCAAATGACCCCAATATTTACTGTGCCAGTGCAGGAGGGAAAAAAAGGCAAAGAGCACAAAACTTTTTTCTTTATTTACTTATTATTTATTTTATTTTTATATATTTTTTTCTTCATTTATTATTATTATTTTTTCTTATTTTTATTTACCTATCTAGCTTTTGTCGATTTCTTTGTTTTAAAGTGGGTATTGAAGTTATTGCCCCCATATACAATTAAATGTTTTTTCTTTGTCTTCTTTTCGTTTCTTTCATTATGTGCTCTGCCATAACTGCTAATCCAAGACCATGACTTATATTGTGGTGCCTAACGTTGTCGCTGGAGTGCTCACTGGATATTTGACACTTCTTTTTATACTGTTGGGGTATTTCACCTTCTTTTTCTCCTTTGTCTCTCAAACCTACAATGAGAGCCTCTAGAAGGATTCTGCCCATTTTTGGCATATTAGACTTTTACTCCAGTTTACTACTTTTCTCTTCTTCAAACAAAACCACATAACTTGAACTATCTAGTTTTGCCTCCCAGTTAGAGGGGGGAATAAGGGAGGCACCAAGACCAAGACTATTAGGTAGTAAGCTGGGTACAGAGGGGACCATATATTCTAGCAGCCCCAGGAGGAGGGAGGAGGATACGGGAGATAGGACGAACACAGAGGTATAGGGAGGACAAAGCGGTGATGGGAACCCCCTGATTTTATGTAAATATGTACCTAACATATTATTGTCAACAATATGTAAGCCACTATGATCAAAATAAAAATTATATTAAAAAGAAATATTAAAAAAAGAATTTCCATATTATGTATTAAAAATAAGGAAAGAGTAGAGTAGCATATACAAAATATTGAATTAAAAAATGTTCTAACCTAGTGCCTATAATGATGTGAAAATATACTTGAGGGAATTATAAGAACCTTTACAGATAAATAAGAACTGGCAACATTTATGACAACTTAACTAATCCTCCAAGAATTACTGAAAGGCCACCTATAAAAAAACAAGATACTTGCAAAAGCAACTAGATTCCTCTGTTGCATACACAAGAATGGCAACGCAGCCGTATATATCATCGATCTCTCTCAATAACAATGTACTGAACCCTCAATAAAAAGGCACAGAGTAGCTGGATGGATCAGAAAAAAATCATCTCTGTTGCTTACAGGAATAAAACACATAAACCTAAAGGATAGACACCTTTTCAGTGTGAAAGGATGGAAAACAATCATTCAAGCCATGGGAAGAAAAAAATCTTAAGACAGCCAAGCTTATATCAGATGGAAAAACATTCAATATAAAGAATTTAATTAGAGATAGTGAGAGACACAACATATGGGTTAGGTACAGTAGATCAAGAAATACTATCACCAACATTTGTACACCGAATGAAAGCTCAACAAAGTTCATAAAGCTTCACTTGGAGATCGATCCCCCAAAAAGGGGTTTGTCACTTTAAGAGCAGAGTCCTCTCAATTAGGAGCTGCTGTGTCAAGAGCAGTTGCTCTGGACACTTAAGAACCCTTGCTAGTATACTGTGGGGGTTGAGAGTTAGTGGTTGGAGTGATATGGCTGTTGTATTGAGGGCTGGTTGAATTTTCTGAATGGCATTACTGTAAGACCCTGGCCTCCCTTTATACCTCTTTTGTCCTATTAAACCTTTACAGAAAACAAAAACAGAAACAAAAAACACCTGTTTGACTGGAGTCTTTCCTGAGTGACAACATGAAGAAGGCATGCTTGTTAAAAGCTTCTGTTAACAAATTTAAAGAAACACATTGGTAGAAGAAAAAAAGGTAGTGAGTGACTTCAATACTTTCACCACTAGGCAGACCAACCAGATGGCCTACCAATAAAGAGACAAGAGCCATAAATGTGGAGATAAAGAACTGGGGTTATTGAGCTCTGCATCCACCAAAACTAGAATTCTCATTCTTTTCATACACATGGAACATTCTCCAAGATAGATCACATATTAGGGCATAACTCAAGCATATATAGATTTTCAAATAAAAAAATTGGCCCCAGGAGAGGTTCGCTAAGGGAGGTAGGGAGGACGAGGTCTCTCCCTTCCAGCTTGGAGAACGCGTCTACCACCCAGTAACCAGCGGTTCTGAGGTGAATCGGCGGGTAAACAGCTCACGGAGAGTCAGACTTGTGGAAATATCAGCTTTTTTCGGTGGAATGAACTGAGGTCCGATGTCTCAGCATCAGTTCCAACAACAAAGCCCTTAAGCCTTCCACAGATTTCTGTTTTATACACTAGAATCAGGTACCACCCTAGGGTAGGGGCAGAATGCCAGGTCACACCCTAGAGTAGGGTCCAATCACTGATCAGGGTATGATCAGGGTAAGTTCAGAAATGTTTATACATAAAAATTCCAAATCATGATAAGATTAGAAATGTTTACATATGCAACATTGTACAAAGTAGCTTCTCTGACTATAATGCCCTGAAAGTAGAAATTAACCGCAAAAAGAAGATAGAGAAAGCTACCAACAAATGGAAGCTGACAAAACACTTCTAACCACAATGGGATTGAAGAGAAAATCAAGAAAGAAATTTTAAAAAAAGATCTCTTGAAATTAATGATAATGAAGATACAAGCTTTCAGAATCTATAGAATACAGCAAAAGTTGTACCATTGGGGAAATTTATAACATTGCCAGCCTACATTAAGAAAGAAGAAAAATCTAAAATCAACAGCCTAAACATACATCTCACAATATGAAAAAGTAAACTTTAAATGGGCTTGTTACACTGGCAGGATGGGGAGCAAAGGGGGGTGGTTGGAATACAATCTGGGAACTTGGTGGAGGTAAGTCAACACTGGTGGTGGGAATGGCCCTGATTCATGGTATGTCTAAAACCCAGCTATGAAGGACTTTGTAAATCACAATGGTTTCAATAAAATAAAATTAAATTAAAAAGTGCAAAAATAAGGATAAATATCTGGAAAAAGAACAAATTCAAAATGTAGTAGAAGGTGGGAAAAACTGAAAGCAAGGGCAGAAATCAACATAGAAAACAAGAAAATGATTTAAAGAATCAATGAAATCAAAATTTAGTTCTTTAAAAGAATAAATCAGATATACAAACATTTAGCTAGGCTTAGAAGTATAAAAAAGATGGGGCTGAAGAGATAGCACAGCTGTAGGGCATTTGCCTTGCACGTAGCCAATGGACAGGGTGGTTCGAATTGAATCGGATGGTTTGAATCCCAGCATCCCATATGCTCCCCCTGACTGGTTAGAAGTGACTTCTGAGTTCAGAGCCAGGAGTAAGCCATGAGCGCTGCTGAGTGTGACCCCCCCCCCCAAAAAAAAGAAGAAGTATAAAATAGGAGAGAAAACATTCACATACATTGAATCAGAGATGAAAGGAGAGATTAAATGGATCCTTTAGTAATTTAAAATATGAGAGACTATTATGAACAACTTCATGATGGTAAGTTAGAAAACCTTCTTAACTTCATGTTATCTCCCAAAGCTGGACAAGGAACAAGTAAAAGCCTAAATAGGCCAATCACAAATAAGGAAGTAATTAAGAAACTGCCCAAGAACAAAAGTCTGGTCCAGATGGTTTTCTGAGTAAATTTGATCAAACCATTAGAGAAAAGATTTACTATCTTTATTCATTAAGTTTTTCCAAAATGTTGAAGACACAGAAATTCTTGCCAACACCTTCTATGAAACTAATATTACATTAATACTAAAGAAGACAGTGACTTCCAGAAAAGAAAATTTCAGTTCGATCTTAGTAAACATTGATGCCAAAAATCCTTCACAAAGTTATAATTAGCGTATTATTATTATTATAATAAATTATTTAATTGAATCCCCATGAAACACAGTTACAAAGTTGTTAGTCATTTAGTTGTTCCTGATTTAGTCATTCAATGTACAACATCCTTCACCAGTGCACATTTCCCACCTTACCCAAATCTTAGTTAACTGAATTCAAAAACATATTAAAAAAATCATACACCCTGCTCAAGTGGGATTTACCACAGGAATACAAGGATGGTTCCACAGAACAAATCAATTAACATAATATACCACATTAGTAACATAAAAGATAAGCACAATATGATCATATCAATTGATTCAGAGAAAGCTTTATGACAAAATAAATCATCATTCATAATTATAAAAACAGCAACAACCAGCAATACTTTCAGCAGTGTTCAAGGCAGAACTGCCACTCAGATAAATGTTGCTATCAAGATTGTGACTCACACATGGTTGTAAAGTGATGTTTTCTACTACAGTTGTTTTGACTAGCCAAAGTGCTAAATGTTGAACATTCATATTTTTTGTTTTTCATCATCCTTATCTTTCCAAATTAGAAATTTGTCCCTTAAAAAAGGTATTGTATTATTTTATTTTTTTCCCCCAAATTCTTGCATTGGAGACTGTAGAAAGGTCATTTAGTTCATTAGTCAAAGAAAAATTTTAGTAGTTAGGCTCATACCACAGATGAGAGTTGGCCAGAAACTATGTGAATCACAAGAAAGGCCTTTGTCCTCTTTAGAGCAATTCGATTTAGATTATAGCCCACACCTGGTACTGGTACCAGCTCATAAACTGTTACAGGACTCCATGGATAAGTGCAGAGTGATACTAGAATTTTATGTACTTAAGCAAATTTATGTAATATGATAGCCAAATTCATTATCAAGTGACTCATTTCCTTCAGTCTAACATACCTGTCAAGTAAGATCATGTGATAAATTAGACTAAAGATTGTGATAGATGTGAAAGTAAGAAAAAATATCATGGTTCTTTAGTACATTTTTTTGGATATAACTATACTGCTTCCAGCATTCCATAGAACTCTTTAAAGAACCAGAGATTTGTCCACAGAAATAGGACATTCAGTTGCCTTGAGATTCTCTAACAATGAGAATGTATGAGGGAAACAGAAAGCCTTTCTAGGCAGGGGAGGAGGGAGATTTGGGATATTAGTGATGGGAATGTTGCACTGGTGATGGGGGGTGTTCTTTACATGACAGAAACCCAACCACTTCATATTTGTAATCAAGGTGCTTAAATAAAATATTATAAAAAATTAAATTCCCTAGATACCTTTGGACTTTCAGATAATTACATTTTAAAATCACATTTTAAGACCTCAAAAACCAATTTTCTTCTGCAGAGCATGCTGCCACTAACCTTGCATGGATCCTCTTATCCTACATTAAGTATTACTCAACAGAAGTCCAGCCCCATCATAAAAGGGATCTGCCCCTTTAAGAAAGACCTTAATTATTATTGGCTGCCTGAAAATATAAAAGCCCCCTTCACTATCCCCAACTCCCCAGTGTCTGGGAGTGAAGAGTCAGTGTGGAAAGTGTGTGGTAATTGGAAGAGGCAGTTAGAAGTGCAGCCTGACCAAACTGTTTTGACACCTGGCTACAGTTTTTCTCTCTGATTTTGTCAGATCTTCAGCTGTATCCTTTTGAACTATTTATTCTTTACCTTATATACCTATTTCTTTTACCTGGCCCTCAATCTGACCATACCTTGGTTCCTAACCTAGTTCTATCTCCCTAGTTCTCCCTCTCCAGGCCTAGAGGTTCATCATAGGACCCTGGGCTTCTCTATTTAAAAAAAGGCTTGAAGTATTTTGCCAGACTCTTGTATGCAAGGCCCCTGCAGCGTGGGCTCATCTCTGGCAGCTTGGTTCTCTGGCAGAATCCTATCTCTAAATATGATGCTTTGGGTATTTAAGGATTTTTTATTTAACTTAAAACATTTGCTGTGTAACAAGCCCCTTTTAACACTCAGGAAACAACAAATTACTATTTGTAGTTATGGCTGATTTCACATTCTGATCCTGGTGTCTAAAGCCATAGCTGGGGAGACTGAAATGACCAGAGTAGTCTTCACATGACATCTCTCAATATCTATTGGGCTTACCTGACCTTGTTAGATAATGAAGTACCAAATCCAGCAGTAAGATGACAAGCCCCAGGCACATATGTGCTCCATAGATGCACTTAGCCACCATTATACCTCTTCTGAGATATGCATCTTTCTACTTTCATACGGGGTTGTATACGAGGGCTCTATGTCTTTGGAGAAGCCCACACTCTTTCCTGATCATGTTATTCTTTCTTTTTTATCCTTCTCTCTTCTTCAGTAACTCCAAATAAAACATGTTTTTTGTTTGTTTGTTTTTTGTTTTTTGGGGTTTTTTTGGTAACAACCAGAGGCACTCAGTGGTTATTCTTGACTCTGCACTCATAAATTGCCCCTGACAGGCTCTGGGGACCATATGGAATGCTGGGAATCGAACCTGAGTTGGCTGCATGCAAGGCAGATAACCTACTACTGTACTATCACTCTGGCCCCATAAAATAAGTTTTGACTAAAAATAAAGTAGGGGGGCAAGTATTAGTATGGTTTATATGCTCCTCACCCTTCTTGCTGGAAACAAATATCCTATTTGGTGTATAATAGTCTCATTTTCCTGAACCAAGCATTCCCTTGACTCATTGTTGCCTTTCACAACCACATCCCTTGGTAAAAACAAACTCAGATGTCAAGACCAGTCCTTCTTTCTTGGCATTGTCAGGCTTGGTTTTTCAAAGTCTAATTCATTCAATCATTCATTCATTCATTCATTCATTACCTTTTCTATCCATTGTTGCTATGTGGAAAAAAATCCCTTATCTTCCCTACCTCAATGAACCTACTACATCTACTAAGAGTAAAATAAATAAATAAATAAATAAATAAATAAATAAAGGTCATTTGGGGGAGTTTTATGAATGTATCTGAGTTTTTAATCCAAAGTAAAAATCATTTGGGATCCTCTCTTGCTTCACTGCTTCTGGTTCTTTTCTCTACTAGCTTATGAGATGTCAGTGAAATACCATTTCTTTATTTCTCCAGATTTTATCCAGCATCAATAAAATCTGGCTTTCCTAAGTAACAGTGCATTAGCAAACAAAGAATTCTTTGTACTTCCAATTCAATGGCACAACATAATTATTCTGTTTCTTTTACTTTTACATAGACATTCAAAGAAATAAATGTACAAATTAGACATACATTTATAAATTTAAAAGAATAAATTTAAAGAATGCTCCTGTTCCAAATTGAGTTTATATGTTTTTAGTATGTATTCTGTGTTGTTCATAGAGAACATTTTCTAAGAAATAGATGTTAAAATAATGTAAAAATACTAGTTAAGGAGGAATTTACTCACAAAAGTCTAGCTGACTCTTTAAACATTACTTTCCTTCCTTCTCTCTTCTGGTTCCTGCCCTTTCCACCTTCCCACCATCCTTCTCTCCATCCTTCCCTCCTCCTCCCCTTCCCTCCCTCCTTCCCTTCCTCAGTTCCTCCTCCCTCTCTCCTTTCCTTTCTCCTTCCCTCTCCCTCCCTTCCTCCCTGCCTTCCTCCTTTTCTCCCTTCCTTCCATTCCCTCCCTCCCTCCCTGCCTTCCTCTTTCCTCCCTTCCTTCCTTCTTTCCTTCCTTCCTTCCTCTCTCCCTCCCTCCCACCCTCCCTTCTTCCCTCCCTCCTTTCCTTCTTCTTCCTTCCCTCTTTTCCTCCCTTTCTTCCTTCCTTCCTCCTTTCCTCCTTTCCTTCCCTCCCTCCTTTCCTCCCTCTTTCCTTCCCTCCCTTCCTTCCTCTCTTCCTCCTTTCCTCCCTCTTTCCTTCCCTCCTCATTTCCTTTCTTCCTTCCTTCCTCCTTCCTTCCTCCTTTCCTCCCTCCTTCCTTCCCTCCTGTTTTTCCTTCCTTCTTCCCTTCCTCCTTTCCTCTCTCCTTTCCTCCCTCTCTCCTTTCCTTCCTTCCTTCCTTCCTCCTCCCTTCTTTCCCTCCCTCCTTTCCTTCCTTCCTCCCTCCCTTCCTTCTCTCTCCCTCCTTTCCTCCCCTCCTTCCTTTTCTTCCTTCTTTCCTTCCTTCCCTCCCTTTTTCATTCCTACCTTCCTTCCTCCCCTTTTGTTTGCTCTTTTAATAATAAATTCCCTTCACTAGAGGTCAAAAGATTCCAAATGAATATAGATGTAGCAGGAACCTAACTTTTGCAGATGTTTTCAAAACAGTCCTGTGTACTGATCTCGCCAAGAATACCCATGCTGGCTGCTCTGCTGCAGTAAAACTTTGTTTGCAGTGAAACAGTAAAGACTTCGTTTGTAGTGAAAATTCTTCCCAGAGATTGATCAAGTGTCTGGTAAGACAAAAACTCCAAGGACAACTTCATTGGTTGGATGGAGACTTGCCTCACCTTTTTCTTTGGGCAGTCTGTATAATGGAAAAAACACAGATTTAGAAATCAGAGGACTCATTTTAAGTTCCAGTCCAGACATTTCCTCACTAGTTCTTGAAAAGAACATTGTTAGTTCTCCAGGCTCAGTTTCTTTACATAAAAATGATCATATCATCTCCCTTTAAATAAGATACCAGATTAAATAGCGTTTAGTGGCAATGGTAAAGAAAGGGCTGCCTCTTGCTTCTAAAGGCTACTTCAATGCCATACTCTGTATACAGATTCTGCCATGGAATCAAACTGTCAGCTCTGTGCAGTTTCAGTGTGGGAGTGAATACAGAGGCTTCACTGGCAGAATACTAGAAAAAAGAACTCATAAAACTGGCAAAAATTGGTATAGTTCATCAGACATTTTCTTGTCATCTTAATGTAGCAATAAATATGAATATATAAATGAAAATAACATTTAAGTAATTTGATTGAATAAAGGAAAGCATCTAGTCTGTGGGACACCATGACAAAGTTGTGCTATAAATTCTTGACATAGTTGGGGTCAAGGCAGTATGCCTAAAGCAGATGATAGAGTGTATGAACTCTTCAACATGAATATCTAATATCAATCCATCTTCAGTTATTGCTTTACTTTCCTCTTCTATAAAAGAGGATTATGTTGATGACACTTTCATAAAGTTCTTGCAAAAATTAAAGTCTTTTATCACTACAAAATATTCATAATGATGTCTAGCACATGATTAGCACCAATGTTGCTACTGTTAATATTAATATTTTTCCCTTTTAGATTTTGGGCCACACATGGCAGGGCAAACTTCTAACTCTGTATTAGGAATCATTCCTGGAAGTATTCAGGAGACTTTCTGGGGTGTTCAGGATCATACCTGGGTCAGCCATATGCAAGGCAGGTGCTCTCTCCCATGTACTTTTGCTCCAGCTCCATACTGTCAATATTTTTAGCAATGACTTGTGATCAAGGACCTGAGTTTGCATGAAGCAGCAGAAAAGCTTGTATGTTGGAATCAGTCAGTCTGATGTACTTTACTTTAACTACATGTCCTTAAGTTTGCCTTAGTCTTTTTTCCTATTATAAAATGAATGATATAAAAAGTGATTTTCTGAATAGTCAATTCATGGTCATGGCAAGGGACCCAATAGATGTTCTCCGTAACTTCAAGGACACACTTTCCAACATGAATATCTGTGGAAGGCATCTTATTTGACTGAGAAGAGAAGTAAAATGTGGAATGTGGAGAGAAAAGACAAGGATGGCATGTTTTTTCTTTAACCTGGGAAGCTGAAAGACTGACCTAAAAAGGGTGGAAATAAATATAGAGAGACAAGCTGTATAGAGCCAGTAGGCTTCATCAGTGTCCCAGTCAGGAGTTTAAACTTTAAAGATGCATAGCACACAACTGTAGTCAAAGCTAACTGTTTCTCAGGACTTGGTTACAGGGGGCTTTTCAGGAATGGCTATGAAGAGACATAAGGAGAACCTTTCTCAAACATGGAACCTATGGACGGGTGGAAGGCCTAAAGAAGTAAGATTTATGAACTTCCCCCACTTACTCTGATATTATAGTAGAGATAATTTCATATGTTATCTGGTTTCTGCCCTCTGAATGCAACCTTCAGAGTCTGAGCATGATAGATATCAAGGAAGGCACTGAGGTATTGTATGTCTGATATATTAGAAAACCAGGCTCACAGCACCTCTACTCCATGCCAGGGAAGTACTGTGGGATCTCCCTCTCTCTTACTCTCTCTCCCTCTCTCTCATACTGCTTTGTCGCTGTCTCTTTGTTTCTCTCTCTCACAGTCATTTTTGTATGGCCAGATTGAACCATGAATGGGATAACCCTATAGCCAATACTGGGCAACAAAAGTACTGGAGCGCTACAATAGAAGTCAGCAGGAAGTAAACCAGGGGCCATCTGATGCCATTTGACATGGATAACCTTAAAAACTACCTATGCCTGAGCACTACCCGGATCATTGTGTCATTTTTCTCAGGGCACTGTCTCATCTTGGTCTCTTGTCAGAGAAATAGGGTGATTTATATTTTTCCTGGGGAAATCAAAATGACATCAACAAAAGAAGAAAGACTAAATTGTTTTATTGGGATTAGAAAGATACTTTATGGGAGTAAAACAGTGACAGGAACTTTGCAATACCTGTTATATTCTATAATGGGGACCCCAGTGAAAGTGTCTGGCAGAAAGGCCTATATATGGGGGCCTGTGACACAAATGTAATGGAATTGCCAGAATTTAAAACTACAGCAAGCTTAAAGAGCATCATGCTGGAGCTTGAGAAATAGCATAGCGGGTAGGGCATTTGTCGTGCATGCAACCAGCTAGGATTGGGAATAGGGTTCCCAAGCCTGCCAGGAGTGATTTCTGAGTGCAAAAATAGGAGTGCTGCCTTCAGTTCCTCCAGGTGAAGTAAAAAAAAAAAAAAACCAACAAAACAAAACAACCCCACCCAAAAAAAAGAAATCATGCTTTTCATGCTCTCTACCTTTCCATAATTTTAATTTTTCTCCTGCCTGCCATGTTTGGATATTCCTAACACAAGATTTTTGCCTGACGAGTAAATGTTAACATTAAGTAATAACTTAACTAAGGGCACTTGAAAAATCTGAAAGACCCCAGTTCTTAGTACTTTGTTCTAAAAATCTATTCTGTAGAGAAGTCAAGACAGATGGGGCATTACAGAGACCCTTTCTAGTTTTTTTTTTTTTTTTTGGTTTTTCGGGCTGCACCCTTTTGATGCTCAGGGATTACTCCTGGCTAAGTGCTCAGAAATTGCCCCTGGCTTGGAGGGACCATATGGGACTCCATGGGGTCGCGATCTTTCCTTGACTAGCGCTTGTAAGGCAGACACCTTACCTCTAGCGCCATCTCACCGGCCCCAGAGCAAAGTCAATTTGGTTTGGTGACTTTTAAAGAGGTTTATCTATAGGGGTGATTCTGTGAGTGATGACTTTGCAGTGTTTGAATGCTTTAAATTGATGCTCTTGGGACCAGACATGTGACTCTGCAGTAGAGTACTAGCTTTACATGTATGAATCCCATGAGTTTGATTCCACCAGCAGTGTAAAAAAATGTTGCTAATTACAAATAAAATGTAACTATATACATAAATTACTATGCGTACAAGCCTTTAGCACAGTATATTTTATTTTTGTAGGATTCAATGGGAGAAAGGTATTGTGCACCAGAGAAATGCATCCTCAGGCTAGCACTAGTGATGCAAACAGCATTGGCATCGGGCATTCGAAGATTTGAGAAGGCCCAAAGATCCTCTCCCTGTTGATTCTAGGTTGTCTGGGCCTGCGGGCCTTCTTGGATTTACTGTGTTCTGGAAAATGCACAAAGCTGAGTACTATCTCTTTAAATAATAGAGGCTGAGGAGCTCTCAGGCCACCATGACATATCAGAGCATTGGACCAGCCCCTGAATAAACTGGGAAGAAGCCCGGTCTGATTTCAGTTGCCCAGAGCACCAACAGGGAACATCTTGAGGAGCCTAATTGGAAGCAGCAGAGCTTTGAGACTGCTAGACACTGGGCTCTCTGTTGCTCTGTGGAAAGAGTTTTGCCTTGGCATCCTTTGAATTTGACTGCAGAGAACACTGCTTGGAGGAAGGGGTTACTCTGCTTGGCCTGGTGAGTTTACTGGGGCACTGAGCCTCTAGGTGCTATGTTCTTATGCCTTAAAGAGAACCTTCCAATCCCCAACCTTCTGCAAATCACAAACTTTTGTATAGGAAATGACTGGAGAATCAGGGGTTTATTAAAATCCTCTTTAAAAGCTAGATGCTGGTTTCCTGCTGAGGAAGTGAGAGAGATCATTTGAGAGCATGTAGAAACTCCAATATATCCACCAGAAAAGAAAAAGTGTCTAGATGCTCTGTGTCTTGTGCAGTAAAATTAGATTGATAAACTGGTTGGGTGAATTTTCCACCTGTAGAGGAGCCCAAGCAGGCCTTGGGTGTGGCCAGTCTTTTGTTTTTCACCACTGGGTGTCAGTAAGATGTAGATAGTTGAGCTGTCGGAGGTGGAGGGTTCACATCTTCTAAGTGTGACCAGCTAATTGAAATTCCAAATACCAGACCTAAGACAGGATAAAAAAAGCTGTGCAATTTACTGTGCTCTCTAGCTCTCTCCCCCTCTCTCATTCTCTCTCTCCTGCATTTCTCTCTCTTTCTTAAGTGCAATTCTTTCCCCTCCCTCTTTTTAAAAGTATCCTGGGTTGGGGGTGGGGCGGCGGTAAGGCATTTGCGTGGAGAAGGACGGTGGTTCGAATCCGGGCATTCCATACGGTCCCCAGAGCCTACCAGGGTCGATTTCTGAGCCTGGAGCCAGAAGTAACCCCTGAGCGCTGCTGGGTGTGACCCAAAAACCAAAAAAAAAAAAAAAAAAAAGGTATACTTGGTTAACTTTTGCTATTAAATATATTGATACTTGTAAAGTGCTTAGACTCCCAGATTCATAGTGACCACCTAATGAGGTACAGGCCTTACTCCTGGCTCTGCACCCAAAGATCACTCCTATGCAGGCCCAACGGGACTATATCGGATGCTTGGTATCAAAATACGGGGTGCAAGTGGCCCAATTTAGGTTTACAACTAGGGTTCCACATGATTCTTAGAGTCCTCAGGTCATTCCTGAGCACAGAGCCAGGACTACACCCTGAGTATCTTTGGGTGTGGCCCCAAACCAAACCAAATTTAAACAAAATGAACCTCTGTTGGCCTCATTCAAGACTATCTCTCCAATCGCAATTTGTTATCTTTTAATAATTGCAACAACCATTTAAATCTAAGCTTTCCTTGTTTTTCCTCAGATAGGAAACGATTTTGCAGATAAGATCATGAGTTTTAACAGACTATTGTTGGAAGAAACCTTGAAATAGTGAATTAAATATATTAATGTACTAAAATATTACCTATAAAGCAGTATAGTATAGTAGTGTAGTGGTAGGGGTTTTTAGTACAGTAGCAAGACAGATGGTGTGTGCATGTGAATATGAACACATCCTACATTTGTAGGCAAAGTAATTTAATATCACATTCTGACTGGCTGTTCTTGAATCAGAGTGGCTTCTAAGTGTATGTTCCTGCACCATGCTCCAAAAGATTACCCTATCTCAGTAGCATTAGACAGACCATGATCAGGCAGCTAAGTATCAGCTGATTTCCGGGCTATGATTCCTTCCCACAAGTTGCCAGCACCCCATTAGTAGGCCAGGGATGCCAGCCTAGATTGGGAGCTGAGCCAGAGGAATGCCTGGTGCTTCCCTGGATATGATCTGGTTTTGCTCTGGCTAGAACCAGCCTCTTTCAAGGCACTTTGCATCACTCTCCTTCAGGTCCCTTACCTTTCCCAGCAGGAAGGGCCTTCCAGAGCAGCCTGTTTTGTCCAGGAATCAATGCAAGACCTAAGTGCAGACTGTGTGCTGGAGGGGGAGTAGGGACAGCGAGAGAGGCTTTGGGATCTGGTGGTTTGGGATATGGTGCAAGAATGCCGCGGTAAACTGTCTGAGCTGACTGGCTAATAGAGGAGAGAGGAGGGACCTCTCCTGTCGACAGCTCCCTCCTTCTGGGCTAAAAGGGGCTCCAGGCCAGGTCCTGCGTGGGCTCAGTAGGCGCGCTTGTACCCCCAAGACTGGAGCTAGGCGCCAGTGGGGGCGACCTCCTGCAGGCTTTTCCCACATGGGCCGAGGAGGTGGTGCGACCAGGGCACCCGTCAACTCTTGTTCTCCACGAACCCAGCGAGTCGGGGGAGAGCGGGCTAGGACCCAGTAAGCGGGGCAGCGGTTTAGCAGGAATCACCCCCTCCCCCATCCGTGCATTGCAGGCTAAGAGATTATCTCGGGGCACCCCCCACCCCACCCCGGGAGTCCCGCCCTCGGGCACAAGCTGACCCAGGGACACACCCTACTGCTGCGACGCAGACGGGGCGTTGTTCCCGTTAAAGGGGAACGCCGCAGCCTCTCGCTGCCCCTAGCTCTGCGCGCTCGCCTCGAAACTCAGCACTTTGGGCACTTCTGCAGCTGAGCGCACGAACCAGAGTTTTGTGCCTGTGGCTATTCTGAGGATTTCCGGACCGTTATCCCTGTGGACTGTAAGTGCTTTGGAAGGGAAAGTGGAGATGGAGAACCCTGGGCATCTTCCACGGATGGTACCAGAAAGCACCGAGCAAGGCGCGGGCTATGGCTCGCCGGGGTCCTGACTCTTGTGCCCCCAGCTCTAGCGGACAGTCCGGCTAGAGCCACTCCCAGCAGGCGCGAAGAGGCCCGGGTGGAGTGCTTAGCTTACTTAATGGGCTGCAGACTTTAAGGAAGGTGGGCGGTGGGGCCAGAGTAGGGCTGGGCTGAAACTTTATTTATTTATTTATTTTTTGCTTGCTTCCTTTGGAGAGGTGCTTAACAGGGAAGCAGACCCCTTCTGTGGAAATTCTGGGACAGTGAATCCCGGCGGTTTCACAATTCCTAGACAGGTATCCCGAAGGAACATAGCATAACATTTTCTTTTTGCCACTCCCTGGCACTGAGTCAGTTGATTTAAGTTAAACATTCTGGGAGACTTATGAAAATATTGCCTTGGTGTCCCTTAGCAATTCTCGGGGTGGTTTATGGAGATAACAGGGAATGGACACTTGGGAAAACAAAACAAAAGAAAAACGGAGCTATTCAAACTTTGGCTCTAAGACACTTACTTGAACATGGTCCTCTTTCCTGGCGTGGTACACACATCCTTTAACCAAACCACCCGGACCTGGAGTTCCTTCCCCAAGGGGGGAAATCGAGGGACACAGCCTGGACAAGAAGGCACCCTGCTTGCACTGACAGACTGCAGTTCATCCTTTTCTCCTTCTCCCACGTTCTCCCTCTCATTGTGCCCCTTGGTCCAATCTTCTGACTCTGTCGTGGACCTAGAGACCGGACCAGGGCCTGTCAGGACTTTGCTTATTAATGGGCACACCGGTTTTCCAAGCGATTTTGTTGGTGTCTAGTTTGGGCCTAAGGCATCCTGGGCGGCCGGGGCGGAAAGGGTTGGGCTAGGCAAGTCTTTAGTTCCTTCTGAGACCCACCGCTGCTCAGGCTCCGTGCTATCTTTTGGGGGGAAGGGCTGTCCCTGCCAAACAGTTCCCTGGGACAGGCCCCATCGCTCCTCTGCTTTAATGGAACTGTTTGGAAACTCGGAAAGTAACGGAACGACGGAGCACTGGGTTCTTCTAGCAGACCAGTCTAGCCGCGCATTCCGCAGGCCGCCCCTAGAAATCTGGGCTATATTCTCCACGCTTCCCCCTTCACTCCGCCATCTGGACCTAGATCCTGGCGAACGAGGCTCCCTGAGCAACTTGAGGCACCCGGGAGAGGTAAAGGTCTCTTGCGGCGTTTGCCACTTCGGAAAAAATAAAAACAAACACTCCTGGGGCGACTTTACAAATCCTAAGGCGTTTGTCGCAGGCCTGCGGGACCGGCCCTCGGACCCAGACGGGCGAAGGGTTGCTGCCCTCTCCCGGCAGCCGCTGGGTGGCGTGGACGCGCCCCGATCTGGAGGGGCGGGCGAACCCCTGGGCGCAGAGCCCGGCCCCGCATTCCGCTAGCGGGACCCTCCCTCCCTCCCTCGCTCGCTCCCGCCCTAAGTTCAGCCTCACGTCCAGCTTCGGACTTTTCTCCTGCCAGGCAGAAACTCCACGGAGCCCATCTTGCCGCCAGCATGCTGCTCCTGTTGCTGAGTATCATTATCCTACACGTCGCGGTCTTGGTGCTGCTCTTCGTCTCCACCATCGTCAGCGTGAGTCGCGGTGGGCAGGGCAGGAGGCGCACCAGCGCCCACCCAGGACTTGGGCCTCTCCAAGGGCAGCTTGGGGGCAATCCAGATGGGCTTCTACCAGTGCAGACTGGTTGTTATTTGTAGACGTCGAAGTCTCAAGTCTCCGGGCATTTGGAGTTTCCAGCTAGCTGCCCCTCTTGAGTTGTTTGGAGAAAAGCAGATTTGGCTAGGAAGGAAGCAAGGCTGGAAAGGCCTCTCTTAAGCAAGGCCAGAGGCACCAAATCATTTCAGAGCCCAGCCTGTAGCAGGGCCCGACCACCATTTGATGAGTGCTTAGCATTTTTCCTTAGTGTAGGTTCTTGAAGGAAGGAAATGGAGTATTTATGAAAGTTTGTTTTTTCCTCAAGTGTCATAGGTCAGATGGGCACTTGGTTCATAAAATACTTTAGGACTTGAAACCGGAAAAGAGAAGAGGGTTTATAATACCAAATCTACTTTATGGGCTCGTCACAACACCTTCTTTGTTAACTATTGTCTAAATGAACAGCCCATATTTTTTTAATTACAAAACGACCACACCTTTAAAATTAAAAGTTTAATTTTAAAGTAAACTCTGTTGATTCTGAGGTGACTTTACCTTCTTTTATAAGACAATCCTAGGCATGATATTCTTATATGTTTCAAAGATTGAGAAAGAATCCATTTTCTGGGAGTTTTGTGAATTGGCTTAGTATTTGAAAGCATCACAACATTTTAATTGTGCCTAGGGAAGTTTTTCTAAGAATGCTAGAGATTAAAGATTAGAAAATCGGCTCAGATAAATGGTGCCATAGGTGGTTGTGACCAAAGATCAGAGAAGGACAGATTTTGGTGTCTTGACCGTTCTTGGTTTTAACTACTATCGTAAATACCTCTGCTTTTGTGTGTATGGATACTTTTTATTGAAAAGCACATTCTGTTGAAAACATCACTTGTCACATCTAGATTAGATGATTCCCTATTTTCTTCTCTCTGTGCTTGACTGTAGCCTTTGACTGTGAAACTTTGGGCAAGAAGTAGACTAGCTAGACATGTGGAACAAACCACCTCAGCCTTCCCTAGACGTTTTCCATCAGCACTCTCTCACTCATTACCTCCTCTGGTTAATATGTTTTCTTCTTTCTAGCAATGGATGGTGGGATCGGACCATGCCACTGACCTCTGGCAGAACTGCAGTAGCTTGTCCTCAAAAACTATCTACCACTGTTTCTCAACATCAACAAATGGTGAGACTGATATTTTGCCCACAATCTCGTTCTTATTTGTGTGTATTATGTTTATGTTCACTTGTTCATGTAAGAACTAGACAGTTGTTTTTGTGGTGTGACAGGGGTTCCTGAATTTAAGATAAAGGGAGGGAGTTTTTGTTTCACTGGTTAAACTCAGATTTTATATATCTTCTGTCTACTTAAAGATTTTTATCTTTACATTGGTGACAGTAGAAGCTGTTCTTCTCATGTAAGACTTTGAAGAGTTTGAAGATTTATAGACTAATAATATCCATATTCATGGTGCTGGACAGGATCAGTGATAACCAGTCACTCATACACAAATCATAAATACAAATCACTCCTACCAACTTTTTTCAGATGAAAATTGCTGGTGCTATAACTGTAACATTTTCCTTATCCAACATTTAATTTTAGTTCAAATGACTCAAGTATTCACCCAGCCTACTGTACATTTAGTTCTGTGTTAACACAATCATTTTGCTTTTCACTTTCACTACATTATTCTGTAATTTCCAGATGATATTCCATTATTTATTTATTCTGGAACTGTATTAGTTAATTTTTGAATCATAGGCTACTGTAAGTTTATGAGAGTGTTTAAGGTGGTCTAAGCTAAGTTGTGGTTTTGTCGTATATATTATATACTTTTAAATTTTAAGATATTTTGAACTTATAAAGGTATGTCATCTGTTGAGGAAGTAGCAATGTCTTTTCATAGAGAAATGCCTAGTAATTCCATCTTTGTTATTTATTCATAATTTGTCAATAAAGAAATATTGGCACACACAAGCAATAAAGGTGGCATGATGGCTGAAACTTCAGATACATACCAGGAGAATTTTGATGTACTTGGCAGTGGTATTTGATGGCTGTATCTCTTCCATAAATATCTTCTTTTGCAGGAAGGACTGGTAGATATGACATCTGAGTTAAGAAGGCCAATAAAAAACAGCTTTTAATATTTCTGTAACTGCTCACAAATCAAATTTTCTATGAGTATGTACACCCTAACAAGAGAAACCATTGTAGATCCAACTCACTTAAGCAGAAAGTGAAGTGACCTCAGTTCTTGCTAAATAAATCAGATCCTTCACACTATTTTCTTTCACCGATAGTATACAAAAATTAAAAAACAAAGATAACTACAATCTTAAAAAAATGCTAAAATAACTATGTATAAACTAATGTAGTGAGAAACTCAATAGAAAATCTATCTTCATGACTCCACCAGTAAAAGATAATAAAGACCCTGGCTCCTAATCTTTTCTCTGAGTATGTAAAGGATAATGAATGAGAAATATCCTAGAAGTTGCATTTCACAGCGGCAGCAAGCAAATGTAGTATTACTGACTGCCTGCAAATGTGTCTGGAATATTTGCAAGTGTCCCAGACAACCTAAATCTGACAATTCTCTGGTTTCTTATTAGCTACTGACACCTTGTGGTGTTATTTGGTAACTGCCCCATAAATTCTACGGGGTGCCCCAAAGCTTGTTCCTGACCTTTTGGATTCATCCTTCTTCCCTGTCCTTCTGAGGTTGTGAACAGCTGTTACACCATACTCACAGCAGAACTTAAAGAGATGTGAATGTTATTTAACCTCCTGGTTAAAACTTCTCATTTACCAACTGACTGTGTGATTATACTTATTATTTTGGATTCATTTACAATGACTTTTGGGATCTTTAGCTTGAGTTCCAAATCTACATGCTTATTTTGCATGGAGATATCATAGTATGTGTTCTATTAATACTACCTTTTCAAATCAGTCAAAACGGAATTCTGAGGAGCTAGACTTGTTTGGATTTAGGATTTTTCTTAGATGTTTCCATTTGTCGCCTTAGCAGTAGTTGGCCATACTGATATCTTCCACATAGAAGTTGTATTGCCACATAAAATGATTGGAATGAAGTCTCTGGCACTCCTTTTCTTTTGCTTTTTATTCTTTTTTCTCTCTTCCCACCTTCACTCCTTCCTTCTCTCCCTCCCTTCTTCCTTCCCTACTTTTTCCCTCCCTCCTTTTCCCCTCCCTCCTTCCTTTTTCCCCTCCCTCCCTTATCCCTTTTCTCCCTTCCTACTTCCCTCCCTTCCTTCCTTCCTTCCTTCCTTCCTTCCTTCCTTCCTTCCTTCCTTCCTTCCTTCCTTCCTTCCTTCCTTCCTTCCT